>JAUKPS010176613.1:0-11772 GCA_032273165.1 Chlorellidium tetrabotrys | reverse complement strand
CTTTCGTCTATTTCATTTTTTAAATAGTTTACATAACTTTGTAAGTCTTGAACAATTTGTTGTCGTGCTACCTTTGGATCTCGAATGTTTACAATGGTATCACTAGATACTGCATGTGTATCAATCCAGTGTTGCATATTATTAATGATCTGTACCCGGTAATCCATTGGCAATACCGAAGATCGTAGATATGGCGGATTTGTTAAAAAATTACAGCTTTCTACAGCAATATTATGCTGCCAGGCAAATTTGTACACATCTAACATTGATCCTACTGTGAGTGCCGTTGGAGTTATTCTAAATTGCAGTAACCATTGGTGTTGCGTTGCAATCTCTCTCCATCGATTTAAGTTTTCAAACATGGTAGGTAAACAAGTTGGATAGCGCACATAGTCATTAATACTTTTAAAACTTTCTACACTCATGCCAAGATTAACACCTTGAAATTGCGTTAGCAGGTTGATAATATCATTTCGCCACACTCCTAAATTTGTTGTAAATCCAATGGTAGCATTTCGATTCAAGCCAGATTGAATTAACGCTTCAAGCATACGTTTAAATGCAGGCGTGATTACTGTTTCACCACCAATAAAATGTAAATATTGTATGTGTGGACTTTGTTTAAGTGTATCAATAAACTTGTCTACCAAGTCAGGAGAGTCAGTCCAGTTTGATGGAGGAAGTTGATCAATGAATCCAATCTTTTTCCACTCTGTAGCTAGTCTTGAACTAGATTCGGGGCTACAAAAAATACATGCACTATTACAATAATTCCCAAGATCTATTTGCCAGTCTTGCGGGTACTGTATAAATGGGTCTGATTCAAATGCTGGCATCCACGGAGAGCTAGCTAATGTTTTTTCAAACTGTTCCAGACGAACGCCAATTTTTAACAATTGTTTTTGTCGCCCACTAACTTTGCCGTGTTGTTCCATTTTTGCGCATTCGTGACAACCGGCAGGCATTGTACCTTTGAGCAGTTGTTTCCGAACCGACGTTAGATTATTTTGAAAAAAATCCATAGGGGAAACATCTTTTATGTTAGGCCCTAAGTTTCTATCTTTTTTATCAGCCCAACGACAATATTCATAATTTCCGGCATTGTTTATCCTCATGTGAAACCACGGACTAGAACAAAAAGTAGATTTAAAACTCATTATCTAGTAGTTAGCATCTTGTCTGCCAGGCCGTAATCTAATGCTTCTTGCGCACTCATGAAATTGTCACGTTCCATGTCTGCGGTGAACTGATCAAAGGTTTTGCCCACTGAGTTGTGCTGGACATAGATCTCGGTCAGCACCTGTTTCATTTTGAGGATTTCGTTGACCTGAATCAACATGTCTGTAGCCTGTCCACGTGATCCGCCTGAGGGCTGATGAATCATATGACGAGAGTTGGGCAGAATCATGCGCTTGCCTTTGGAGCCTGCTTGCGCCAACAAACTGCCCATGGAACATGCTTGCCCCATCACAATGGTCTGTACATCGGGCTTGATAAACTGCATGGTATCATAGATGGCCATACCTGCAGTAACTTCACCACCGGGTGAGTTGATGTACAAGCTGATGTCTTTTTCAGGATTTTCACTTTCCAAAAACAACAACTGTGCCACAATAACATGACTCATTTCTGTGCTGATCCCGCCATTGATAAAAATCACTCGATCCTTCAACATGCGGGAGAAAATATCAAAACTGCGCTCGCCTTTTGACGTTTGCTCGATAACCATAGGTACTAGATTCATAGGTGCTTTCTTAAAGATAAAGTTGTATCAACAGCATAAGTATACTATATTTCAATGGAAAAATCAATGAGAGACTTAATCAATTTACTCGAGAATGTGTTGGCCGAAGCTGCGGTTGGTATGAGTGCCAACGAAATCAAAAAATATCAGTGGAGATTTGACAAATTTATTGAATACATTACGCAGAGCATACCATTCACTACTGTTGACGGAGGAGAAGCGTTGATAGACCCTCGCGAAGCCAAACGCTTTCAACAACTGTATAACAACGGTGAGTTTACCGGGGCGTTGCAAGCTAGACAAACAAACGGTAGTCCGATTGCTTTGAGTAGTTTGGCCAAAACCAAAGACTTTGGCGGGGCCGCTGTGGCATTTGGTCAAGATGCATCTACTGGTGGTAAAGAAGCATTATTAGTAAAACCAAGTCAAATTGGTATATGCGATAAAAATATCCCGGCAACCGACTTGTATAACTTTATCAAAACCAACTCAGTATTAAACAGCACCGAGTATGGTAGAGTTGTCATACAACTAGCCGACTATATTGTATCGGGCGAACATGTAATGCTTCCAGAAGAGTATCAAGAAAAAGACAAAGAAAAAGTACGCAAAGCTATTGTTGATTATGCTGGTGAATATTTAGGTGTGTTGGCATTACTTTACTATCGAAGCGACTTCCCAAAGCGTGAAGAATTCAACCAATGGTTGGATGGCACAACCGATGATTTGATTATTAATTTTCCCTTAAAGGCAAATACCAATCTTGCTGATAGTTTTGCTACTATTGTTAACCCAAAGACACAGCATGCACTCAACATCTCTAGCAAAGGAACTGGCGGAGGAGCTGCGCCTGCAATATCAGGATTAAAATTGCCTGACAGTGTAAAGAATAATCCACAGTATGAAGTTGTAACTCAGTTTGTACAATTGTGTCAACAAGAAGGAACAATCCCGCAAGCATTTTCTGTCATGGATTTATTGTATGCTAATAATCCAAAATCAATTAATAAAAAATGGCATGCATTTTTGCCCTTTGCATCACAATCTCCTAAACTACAATTATTAGCCAAGCAAAGTATAGATAACAAGAAGAATCGTATTGATACGCCTCTTCCAAGCAAATATTTAAAATTGTTCAGTGATTTGAGTGCCACAGAAAGTGCAAGTGATGGTGGAAAATTAGTTTACTCAATCAAAAAAGAAGTTGCTGACGCTGTAAATAACAAAGATGCTATTCCAGAATTCAAATCTGCTATTCTAGAAATTTTAGAAATGAATTTCATACAACAATACACTGATTACAAAAATGGTGAATTGTTGTTTGCAACTCAGTGGCCTGCAAAATTAAACGGAGAGATATCAGTAGTGAACAAGTCTAGTGCAGTAGATCCAACTGCAGGTGGATTTAGTTTCAAGCTAGGAAGGCCAACTGCTGCAGATTCTGGTACCGATGTTGGGTCTTCTGCTGATCTTGGCACCACCTCTTCAACTGACGCTGACAATGAAAAATTAGATGCTGTTGCTGATACCCAGCGACTGACTGGACCGGGCGCTAGAACTGCTAGGTCAGGAACTAGTCCCAATTTTGACGAAAAAGTTACCGGGCGTAGGAAAAAAAGTTAACGCTGCAACTGCGATATTGCATCGCAGATGTGCAGTTCAAGAGCTTGAGTAGCGTCAAGCCAAACATCATGTGGTGGCAACAATTTGGACCGGACGGTTTCATCATCAAGTCCGGTACAATCCTTGTAGTGCTGTACCATGCGCTTTTGGGTGAGTTCAAACTCACGTATGGTAGCAAACAATTCATGCGCCTTGCCATCACTGCCCCAGCTAAATTGGTGACTTAGAATACTGGTGTTGGGAGTAAGGATTCTACGTCCTGGAGTGCCTGCTAGAAATATCAAGAGACCTGCACTGGCAATCTGTCCCAGACCCACTGTTTTGATAAAAATGTTGCTGCTGCGCATTACATCAATCAAGGCAAAGGCTGCACTCATATCACCACCTTCAGAGCAGATCATCAACAGGAGTTCTTTGCGTTTTTTCTTCACAACAAAGTTTTCATGCAGAATCCACTCTATTACTGGTTTGATACTGTCATTGTCTATTTCGCCCATGAGCACCAACATACCCGAGTCAGCAAGACGCTGGGAGTGCGATTGATCTAGATTTTCAGTTTCTATGGCCATAAATTTGAAGTAAAAAAAAGCAGCCCGAGTGGACTGCTTTTATTTATGCGTATATTATCGCTTATTATGGCTTTTCGGTTGCCACTGTATCCAGTTCTTCAAACGCCTGTTTGCTACGGCCCGCTGCTTGAGACTGCAATTTTGCCTGGTCTTTTTGCTTTTTCAGCACATTGGCATCACCAGTTGGCAAAGCCACCAGCACATAACTGCGGAATCTAGTACCTTCTGCAATACGCTTGACTTCTTTGGTCTCAACCCCAGTAATATCTACATCTGGGCAGATGCCACGAATAGCAACTTCACTGGTTTCATGACTAACACTAGAATTGTCCATCATGAACATCTTGGATTGCTGGCTGACTTTTCCGCCTGCTGCCATACAGATCTTGCCATATGCAAACAGCTTGGCCTTGTAGTCTGCCATGCTCATGTCTTGACTTACTGCACTACCATTGGCATAGACTGCGTTAGCACTAACAGGCAATTCACTCATCCACTTGGGTGCCTTGTCAATTGACTTTTCCACTGCTGCTTCACGACGAACTCGTTCAGCGTCTACCCGTTTGTCATAGGTGTCAGTTGGAGCTGTTGTGGTGCATGCTGATACCATTGCGGCCACGGCCAAGATTGCAAAAACTTTTTTCATGATACTTCCTTATTTAGATTGAATCCACTCGCCAGCTTTACCTAGGTCTTTGCCGGCACCACTTACTGCTCCGCCCACTGTGCCACATGCTGTCAACACTAGAGCCCCTACTAACACTACTAGATATTTCATAATCTTTCCAAAAAGTTATAGATACACAATTGTAACACATTCTATCAATAATGGTCAATTAGAATTTGTCCACAACTACCCATTTTGAATCCTGAAGTTGACATATCACGCCTTGGTAGGTGTGAACGTCCCGACCAGTCCAAGCACTGTCCAAAAACATACGGCATTGAGCACCGTTGTGCCAGAAGCGTTTTGGGTATTCTGGATGTGGCCTAAATTGGCTCAGTTCTGCAACTGTACCTGGATTGGTTGATCGCAAGGTATTAAGGTCTGGTTGGTCTCTACAGATCATGACCTTTTCCGAAATTATCTGGGTACGACCCACTCGTTCACGCACCGAATCTTCTGCACGTTTGGCTGCAACTGCACATGCTTCTTCGCGTGGTCGGTCACCAGGCCAGTCATACTCCCCAAAAGCTGTGTGCCAATCCACACCAATTCTTGCTCGAAAGGTAACCTGGCAACGTTTGTATCCTGTGGGCAATGGCACCACTTCGCTGCGTAGTCCGCTGCGCTCTAGAATTTGAACAGATCCTTGAGTCACTGTTTTGTCTTGCAGCACACACTGATCATCAGCATGGGCCATGCTTGCTGCCATACAGGCTGCTAGTATTAGTTTTTTCATGGGCATTGTGTCGCTAGTACATTGAGATGGTAATTGATCATCCAGTTAAGACGGCCATTGTGTACGTCAACATTTTGATTGTACTCGCCGGGGTCGGTCCACTTGGACCAGGGCAACATTGCAACAAATCCTGCTACCAGGCGTTCGTCTCCAGTTTGCCGCATGCTTTGCAGCATGGCCACCTGTTGCTCCTTGATGCTGCAATTGATTGCAAAGTGGTTTAGATCCACGGTGCTCATGGGCACACGATCCGGCCTGCTGGCAGTGGCACATCCACTACACAGGCTGGCAATAATAACGAAGATTCCACATACGCTGACGTATTTCGGACATGCGATTTTCATAGTCTTGCTCCGGTTCAAATTGACGAGGGGTTTGGGATTGCTTGGTCAACCAGTTGATGATTGCCACCCGATTGGCGCAGTCATTGGGCATGGCTAGCACCGCTGGTGGCGGTCGCTGTACCACGCTCATGCAGCCAGTCAAGGCCAGAGCTGCTATGGGTATCAAGAGTTTTTTCATGGGCTCCACTTTAGTAAAAACATCACAAGGTCCTGATCAGTTGCAAGTTCAACAGTGGCTCCTGCCATGGTAGCATTGTTGCGCCCACACCAGGTGACCAGTTCAGCATCATGCTCAACCCAGTAGGCAAAGTCACTGAGTATGACCAGTCTGTTGCCAAAGCCCAGTTCAGACGGAGCCACAACAAAGCGGCGTCCTGCACCCAGTTCTTGGTTAAGGTCTCTTTCAGCGATCAAGATCTTGTCCTGGATGTTTGACACGGCGTTGATATTGCACACGGCTTTTTTCTGTTCGGCCACGAAACGGCGTGTCGCGACTGTACAGTTCAACAGCACGTCTGCGCTGTTTAGGTAACTGTATTACAAACGATAAAGGTTTCATAAGTTCAAAAGAAATCCGGTTAATGCTGTTATTATAGCACTAACCGGATTATTGGTCAACTCTGCTGTGACCTGTTTAGAGCAAGCCTCGTTTCATGAGTATTTTTATTCTACGTTCAACGTCAGCATGATCAATTGATTCTGCCAAATATGCATTGATTTCGTCCCTGTGGGGATCAGTGAATATGCGTTTAAACCAAATCCAAAACTCAGACAACCCAGGATGCGTTAATACACCGCCTGACAACATTTAAGCTCCTTTAACGGGCTTTTGTGTAGTTTGGTAAGCCTTCATGATACCTTCGCCGAATTTGGCATAGTCAAATTTGGTTGCTTGTTGCATACTTTTGACCATTTCGCTAGCCAACACTGTCACAGTGTCTTGACCAACTTTGGCTGCTTTTTTGGTGTAGTCAGCTTGAGTGTCAACAAAGTTGACCATGGCTTCTTTGATAGTCTGGTTGGTAACAAAGGTATTAACCCAAGTTTTTTTACCGTTTTGTACGGCGTCGATAATTGCTTCTGATGTAAACATAATTTTTCCTTTAGACAAAATTTACTAGCCGGACCCGCCCTATGCAGCATCCTAGCATGTTTCTATTGTAACATTATTTATGCTGCGGCGCAACATTTATTATTTTTTTCGGCGAAATTTGTGTGTTTTTTTATCCATAACATCTAAGTTGGTAAATATTTCATAGGAGAACTTATGTTAAAAGCAATCAAACAATTCTTTCTGGGCAAGCCTGCTCCGGAAGCCCAAGCACCATACAAGGTAGAAGCAGTCCAGGAAACTCATGTTGAGGTTGCACCAGCGACAGCACCAATAGTTGCTGAACCAGTTGCAGCAAAACCTGCTGCGAAGAAGGCTGCTCCAAAACCCAAAAAGCAACAGTTTGACAAAAAACCAGCTGCTGCTAAGAAGCCTGCTGCCAAAAAGCCAGTTTAATCGCAGGTTGAACATTTGATAACCCCGCAAGGGGTTATCTCACGATTGTGCTGTGGGTGTGTTGATTTTATCCCATTTGTCCACCATGGCATTTTTGAGTGCTACAGTGGTTGGGAATTTGTTTCTACGCATGTAGTCGTTGATCTTGACTGCTGTGGGATAGTCTGAACTATTGGGCTTGCGAGCATTGCTCATGTCCACTGCCAGCCCGCTGTCTTCGTCGGGATATCTTGATCCATAATAAACTAGATCATGCCGCAGTTTTTCTGCACGTGGAGTCAGCTCTGATTTGTTGTTTTTGTAGATCAGTTCTAGCCACGGCTCAAGATACATTGTAGGGGGTCTGCTGGGTGTAGAGCCTTTGGGCTGTGCGCCTTTGAGTACAGGTGCTGCTGCGGCTGGGCTCACTGCCTTGCGTGTGTCTTGTAGGCGCCAGGCAGTTTCATCTGTGTAAAAATACGCAGGAATACCACGCTTTTTTGCTGTGATCAGCACTGTTCTAGCCTCAGGGCTACGATATTCACTTTGTTCTTTCAGCAGCACATGCACTGCTGTTACACCATCAATTGGGATTTCGGGCTCACGACTAAACACACGGTCTTCGCTTTCGCGAGTTCTGGTGCTGTTGCTGTGTAACCACATACGATCCCAGTAGTCCACTGGCTTGGTCTTGTAGTTGTGGTTCAACCAGTTACCATCTATCACAAACATTACGCCGCCGGTGCCAACGTATCTATGATAATCTCCCACCTTGCTACGTGTGGTACTTAAAAAATATGGATAGCCCGGAGGAGCATACATTTCTTCACTCTTGTTGCCAGTCACACTACTGAGTTGGAATGTGCCGCTGGTGAGTATTTTGGCTGCTGCGCCTATACCTGCGTAGTGGTAAACTACTGCGGTGGCCGCTTCTGCTAGGAATTCTTGTGCTCTCATAGAGATATTTAGCCAAAAATTTATCAAAATAAATAACACTGATGAAGCCCACAATAGCACTATTTTTGTATGATCCAAAATGTTCAGTGCAATCAGCCAATGGGATAATGTCGGCACTAGGCCAGTACTACAACTTCAAGATTTTCAGCAAAAATACATTAGAATCCAATTTCTTTAACAATGTGGACATGATTGCTGTGCCCGGCGGGGTAGGTGATGCTGATACGTTTGAATCACTATTCAAAAACAACAGTAGCAGAGTAAGGGACTTTGTTGCCCGCGGCGGACGATATCTGGGAATCTGTATGGGTGCATACTGGGCCGGTAAGCATTACTTGGATATACTAGATGAAGTTGACGCTGTTCAATATATCACGCGGCCCAAAACAGATACCCGTAGACCACATGCTAAAAATCTAGACGTGACCTGGCAGGGAGAACCTACAAAAATGTTCTTCTATGACGGATGTTCGTTGGTCGGCAATCGACACAAATTCACAACAGTTGCCACATACGCCAACGGTGATGCCATGGCCATATACCAAAAGCGCATAGGGCTAATTGGTTGTCATCCCGAAGCAGAACAGTTTTGGTATGATAGTTACAGTTACATGAAGGGCAAATGGCACAATGGTGTGCAACGTCGATTGCTCTTGGATTTTGCCAACGAGTTAATGAAACGCTAATTCCAATACTTGCTTGAGTCTAAACTGTCCCAGTATTGTGTATTGTTGCGATTGATAAAGTTCTTGACAAGATACTTGGCCATGCCCATGTATCCCATCTTTTTGAATCTGCGACTATCTTGTCCAAAGTGGTGACGGACAATTCTAAACTTTCTAGGGTTATACTTCCTGGACAAGAAGTAGTCCTCACTTGTTGAAAAGTTTTCAGGGAATCCACCATATTCTTCAAACCTGTCTCTGCGAGTTAACATGAACGCTCCAACTGCAAACGGACTAAAGAATTTCAATGTGTGATTTATGGTGTTGAAAATAGTAAACCCAATTATTGCTCTTGGGTCTCGATCGTAGCACTTGATGCTCAACCCAACAAGATCCAGGTTCATGGATTCAATCTTATCAACAGCATCTTGAATAACCGTATTCTTGAAAAAACGCACATCCGCATCAATGAACAAGATATACGGAGTAGTCGCTAGTCGTGCTCCGTTGTTCTTGGCAATAGATACAGGCCCACCGTTGATGATTTCAACGTTCAATCCCGAACTATTATCTTGTATGACTTGTCTAGTTGCATCAGTAGAACAGTCAGCAATGATGATTCTGGTATCGCCTATATCTTGTGAACGCAAAGCGTCTAACAAATGATGTATGTAATTTTCCTCATTCTTGCAAGGAACTACTATGGTAATAGTGTCACTGAGCGTTATTGTTTTTTGCATTCGCCTGCCACCTTGTAACTGCTAAACTTTAGCCAACTGGTCATTGTCGACCTTGCTCGCTCGCACTCCTGGAGGGTAGGAAATTCTATCGTTACCTTTCCCGGAATGTTTGTTGGATCGTTTATGTTCACTGCTAGTATTATCAACAACCACATTGTCGTGCTCCTTGGTCCAGGTAACTATTTCCCAGGCGCCGTTCCAGTGTTCTACCAGCGCAGTACATGATTCAACCCAGTCACCGTCATTCATATATATCACGCCGTTGATCTTCTTGATCTCTGCATGATGTATATGCCCACATATGATCCCATCAAATCCACGTTTCTTGCAGTAGCCTGCTAGGTTTTCTTCAAACTTGAACATAAAATCTACTGCTTTCTTTACACGATGTTTTAGATACTGGCTAAGACTCCAATAACCAAATCCCAGACGATGGCGTATCCAGTTGAACTTGCTGTTGAGTGACAGCACAAGGTCGTAGGCTCGATCTCCTAGAAAACTGATCCAGGGAGCCAGTCGTGTGATACCGTCAAACAAGTCGCCATGCACCACAAGGTAGTGCCGGCCATCTGCTCCTATGTGTTCTATTTGATTGTGTATTTCAACGTGTCCAAAACTGAATCCATACGGAATCATGGGCCGCAGAAATTCGTCATGATTGCCTGCAATATACACGACGCGAGTGCCACGTTTAGCATGACCGAGAACACGACGGACCACATTAGTGTGACTTTGTTTCCATCGCCATTTGTTTTGTTGTATTCTCCATGCATCTATTATATCTCCCACAAGGTATAAGGTGTCACAGGTGTTGTTCTTGAGAAAATTGTTGAGTTTTTCTGCCTGGCAGTCTCTAGTGCCGAGATGGACATCGGATATAAAGATACTGCGATAAGTTTTCTGCATAGGGTATTTACGCAGAAGCTCGGGCTAATAATGTTACAGTTGTGTTACACTATATCTGCACCAGCGTCCATTTGGTTGTAAATGCCTTGCCGCTGGCCTTGTGCTTTAAGATTTTGCGAAATTCCTCTACGCGAAGTTCTTGAATCTTTTTGGTATCGTGGGCAACGCAGGCCTTGTATAATTTTGTGATCAATTTTGATTGTTTCATTGGTTGCCCATCCTTGGAAACTATTTATATCGTTAATGAAATAATTGCCAATAAAAAAGAGCCCTAGGGCCCTTAGTGCTGGTTACGAGTTCCAGCCTCCTCTCAATCTTGAGGTCGGTTTAGTGTAGTGCCAACCGTTTCCAGTCTGCACGAATCTTGTTCTTCACTGCCAGGGGCAATGCCACATAGTCTAGGTCATCTGCTGCTCGATCTCCACTGGCAAATGCCCAGTCAAAGAAAGCAATAGCAGTTTTAGATTTTGCAGCATCTTCGGGTTTCAAATACACTAGGATAAATGTAGCACCTGAGATGGGCCATGCTTCTCGACCTGCTTGGTTAGTTAGGATCTGATAGTATGTTCGGTTCCAATCAGCATTTGCGGCTGCTGCCTTGAATGCTTCTTCTGTGGGTGCTACCCATGTGCCGGCAGCGTTCTGTACATTGACCCAGTTCATCTTGGTTTGTTTAACATAAGCAAACTCAACATAGCCCAGTGTGCCGGGAAGTTGTCTTACCATGGCAGCAACACCTTCATTGCCTTTGCCGCCTGCTCCAACCTTCCAGTTGACTGCTGTGCCTTCACCTATGGTGTCTTTGAATTCTCGGCTTACTTTGCTGAGATAGTTGGTCCAGATAAATGTTGTGCCCGATCCATCTGCTCTACGAACCACTGTGATATCTTGGTTGGGCAATGCTAGTGAGGGATTCAATGCCTTGATAGCAGCGTCATCCCACTTGGTAATCTTGCCTAAAAAGATGTCAGCAATCAATGTGCCCGTCAATTTTAATTGTCCAGCTTCAATGCCCTTGACATTGATCACAGGAACCACACCACCAATTGCTGTAGGAAACTGAAACAAGCCCAGTTCTTTCAGCTTATCATCAGTAAGTGGCATATCGCTTGCGCCAAACGTAACTGTCTTGGCTTCAATCTGTTTGATACCTGCACCTGATCCAACTGACTGATAGTTGATTTTGATGTTGGTAACCTTGTTGTAGTCACTTGCCCACTTTGAATACAACGGAGCCGGAAATGTTGCACCGGCTCCTGTAACTTCTTGTGCTGTTGCATAAACTGCAACAACTGATAATAGAATAGCTAATATTTTTTTCATGTAATCTCCTTG
>JAUKPS010176502.1:0-11773 GCA_032273165.1 Chlorellidium tetrabotrys | reverse complement strand
GCTGTCGGGTGGTCAGCAAAAGCTGGTGGCTTTGGCCCGTGCTTTGGCCGTGGGAACCCGGTTGCTGCTTTTGGATGAACCTTTTGAAGGGGTTGCGCCTGCGCTGTCAAAGCGTTTGGGTGAGGTGATTGCTGGCCTGAAAGGCACCGAGGTGTCCGTGCTAATTGCGCAAAGTGATTTGAATCATTCCCGCAAGTTGGTGGACCGGGAGTTCGTGATTGAGCGTGGGGCTAATTTAGAAAAGTCTGACGCTTGAAAAGCTCATTCAATGACCACTTCATTCATGTGAGGATTGTTGTACTTCACAGTCATTCGAATTAATTTGTAGTCTTTATCAATGGCGGGGTCTCTTCCGTAAATCTCTGTGTTGAATGGCATCCAAAACTGAGCCTCTTTGAAGAGAATTTGCATCCATATTTGCCCCTGCACCAGTTCAACCTGCAGGCACATTCACAATCCCACATGGAACAAGTGCCAACAGTCCGCAGCTTTACAACAGTCAAGGGCAGTTCATGGGCAATATCAACACAAACAAATACGAACCCAATAGCATTCCCTTATGGTGCAGGCAATCCATACAGTCCAGATAGCCCAACGAATCCTTATGTCAAGGGTATGAGCATTTACGGAAAATGATCATTTAATAAATGATCTGAAGCACTCTACACCTAGAGGCAAAGGAGAAATTTAATACTTCTTTGTATAACGGTGCATTAAATTCCTTATACTTAGTTGAAATAATTCTCTGAATTTTTGAAAACTATAGGGGTACTTAATGTCCATAAAAAAGATAGGCTGTCTGATTGCTATTTCTGCCTTGTGCCACCTTGGCAGCGCCCACTCACAAGATTCGCAATTTTCAGCCCTGATAGGACAGTCAATACAAATCCCTCTAAAAATCAAAGTTGTAAATGAAACGACTCGCTGTAATTTAGAAATTGCTGTTCCTGGTCAGAACAAATTTGAAAGAGAAGTTTCAACACCTGATTTTCAGACGATCATTGATTTCACAGCTCCAAACGAAGGCACCTTTGTCATTGAATGGAAGGGACGTTTAAAAAAACGTGGGCTTAACTCTGTTCTTGGTTGCGACGGCTCTGGAAAGATCACGGTATCTGCCAAGCCTGGTGCTGATCAAATAACTGCCAAATGGAATGAATACTTTTCAAAAATTAAGCCAGAAGCAGCAGAGTGTGTCAAAACTGGCATGGAAATAAACCAAGTCTTTTTTGAATCATCCGATCCAACTGCAAAATTAACCTTGCCAACAGACCAAGTCATGCGTCCTATCTACGACAAATGTGACGCATTTGTTAGAGCTAAGCAGCCACAGCAGAATTTTGCTTGCACATTGGCAGGTGGAATTAGATCTTTCTGCGATAACGTTTATGCAGAGCGACGCGCTGATGGTCAATTAACTCGCATCTCTAGAACTGAGGCAATCAAGCTTCATTTTGCTAGCAGAGAGTGGACACTGGGAAATGTTGAAACTGCAGAAGCGAAATCAAATAGAGTGCGTTTAGAAGAAGAGGCTAAAAACCGTCTGGCTGCAGAAGCAGCTGCAAAGCAAAAACAAGAAGAAGAACAAAGAGCCAAGCTGGCTGCTGAAGCTGCTGCAAAAAAACGCCAAGAAGAGGCTAAGCCAAAAGCACCTACTCCACCAGAAGCCAGCCGTACCAATACTTCAAACACTCCTGCCAAGCAGGAGCCTGCAAAGCCTGAACCACCTCCAAAACCAGAACCCGCAAAGCCTGAGCCACCTGCTAAGCAGGAGCCTGCAAAACCAAAACCCACAGCTAAGTCAACAACTGATCTTTAAAAAATATTTGGAGTAAACATTATGGAAAATTTAAATAACCAAACACTGACGGAACGAATTGAGGAGCTATTCCTTAAGATATTCAAAGTGGTTATTCTTGTAGTGATGGGGCTTGGCCTTATCTTGGCAATCGGCTTGTCCCTATACTCCGCGTCTTTGTACTTTCAGACTCCTAAAAAACCAGCGCCAGCGCAGGCTGTTCCTGCTGAAGAGGTAAGTGTTGATAAGTTGCTTAAACAATTGAAGCCAGAAGAAGCGCCAAAGCAAGAAGAAAAGCAAGCGCCTTCAGAATCACCTAAGGCTCAAGCACCGCAAGCTTTAAAATATCTTGAAGAAGTTACTGCCCTCTACAGGTGCTCAATTGAATTTGCAAAGGCAGTAGGAGCGCAGGTTGACGAAACTGATGCTGCTGCCGCTTCAAGAACTACTGAAGAATACAGAAGTCAATTGGAGAATTTGGCTGACTCTAATGACCTCAGGGGTCCTGCATATGTAAAAGACGCAGTTAAATTTACTTGTGCGGTACTTAAAAATCAACAAGTGATTGCACTTCGCAAAGAAAACAAGGTAAGTGGGGTTTTTTTGAAAATCCTCAACTTTCATTTGAGAGAGTGGGACCGCATCCAGCAGGATAAAGTGAAGTTTGAAAGACAAGAAGCAATAAGAATTGCAAAAGAAGAGGCTGAAGAAGAGGCGCGAGTTATGGGCGCTAAAATTCAAGCACTAACAATGATTGCAGCAGCAGGCATTGCCTTCGCTGTCTTTATGATCATCGCTTTGTATTTGATCTTCGCAAAAATTGAAACCAACTTAAGAAGAATTGCTATTTCAGGACAAAACTTACTACCCAACGCTACCTTGAGCAGTAAAGAAATCACATCTTGATTTGAAGTAACTGCAAGAAGAAATATTTAAATTTTTTCAAGTCACATCAAAGGCTCCCATAACAACAAATGTTATGGGAGCCTTTTTAATTTGACCTGCCCCATTGAGACGTACCGATATTAAAAAAGTCAAAAACGCAATACCCAATCCTTGCATATCAAACATACATGGGGCCAAAAGGAGCTAACACGAAAGTAGGGGAGAGTACTTTGGCAAGAATAACCAAAGGATTTGACACAAAGCGCGTCTTAAAACGTGCGACGTTCGTGCAATAGAAAGGCGTAGCACGTTTTCACATGCTACGCCTTATATATGGTGGCCTGGGACGGAATCGAACCATCGACACGCGGATTTTCAATTGCAGTACTCGCCAAACACCTAGCATTTATGCGGGTTACAAGCGAATTGCGTGTTACGTGCGACATACCGTGCTACAGCCAAAACACAGAATTTCATAGCACGTTTTTATTCTATCAATAAACAAAATCGTGTCAAGCACTGATTTTTTAACAAGTGCTGGCGCAGTGAAAAATCTCATGCAGTTCTCAGCGCCAGCAAACACCAACATTACTAATGAAAAGTTCAACAAGCATTACTTGTGATTTTAGAGAAATGCATTGACGAGGCACCACTTAAGGCAGACAGTTGGAGAATCAACAAACTTAATATGGAAACGATATGAAATACGCTCGCATCGCTGTAGTCATTGCAGCAACGATGGTGTTCTCTGCCTCAGCACAGAATCGCTATTTGGGTAATTTGACTGTCAATCCATATTTGCCACCTGCGCCAATTCAACCTGCAGGCACATTCAATAACCCATTTGGAACAAGTGCCAACAGTCCACAGCTATACAACAGTCAAGGGCAGTTCATGGGTAATTTGAATTCAAATCAATTTGATCCAAATAGCGTAGCCAATCCATTTGGAAAATATGGAAATCAGTTTTCGCCAACAAGCATCAACAATCCATTTGGTGCAGGCAATCCATTTAGCCCAGATAGCCCAACAAACCCTTTTGGCAAGGGCTTGAGCATTTACGGAAAGTGATCTTGATGTTGAGAATAGCGCTTGGAGACTGCTGTGTTCATAAAATTAATATTGATTTCTTTAATAGGATTTGCAATTGTTGGATGCCAACAAAAAGCAGAGCAAAAAATCGAAGTTAAAAGTGAGATTGATAAATGCGTTGAAGCAATTGTCAAAGCTGTTGGTCCTGCTGCTAATGACCCACTTGGAATTAGACCTGAGTCGAAAGATGAAAAGACTAAAGCAAGAGTTGAGGCAGAAGCACGACTTGAATGCTTAAGAGCTCAAGCAGGTGGGAGGTAGCGCAGCGCTAGAGAAAGTCAAAGTCACAAGGACTTTTAAGATTGATTCACAAACCTATTTCCTCACTAAACCCTTTTCTCTTGCACTCAACTTCAACTGTGTGTCTTGTTTGGGTTCAGCAACAGCAGTAGGCACTGCAGGATTTACAGGTGCAGATGTTTGATCTGCAGCGGGAGTGTTCACAGCACCCAAAGGTCCCTTGCTAGGTAAAGGTCCTTTATTAACTACTAATGGTTGCTGAACAGGAGCAATCGCAGCAGTCTTTGATTGTGGTGCAACAGGAACAGCAGGTGGCTTGGGCTTGGGTATTGAAATTGGTGGAGGCTTACGTCCACCCCCTCTTTTTGCGCCTTTAGTGGATTTTGTCTTCCCAGCTCGCTCTACCTTTTCGCGTGCTTGTTGCTCAGCCTGTTGTTGGATAGCACTCCAAGTGTTGTCACTTATGAGTTTCCACAAACTCAAAATATCTTCAGCATTGGTGATATCTTTGATTTTCATAGTTGTTCCTCTACCATTACTTAGCTATAGTCAATTCAGCACTAATTAGGAAGTTATATGGACATTTTTCAAGGAACAATCTCTTCAGATTACAAATGCCGTCCTTTTTTGGAGGCAAATAAGCCTGCGGGACTTTTGTTCTATCAAAGTAAGTCTGACATGCTGATTGCTGTTGGAACTACGATTGGAATTTGCTTTTGTTTTTTAATTTGGTATTGGCTCAACTTTGAAGCTTTTGTTGCGTCTGGAGTTGTACTGGCAGCAATATTTTTTATGGTTGTCATTAAAGGACGTGATGAAGATGAAACTGGCGGAATTAAATATTTTCTAAAAGACATTGTTGAAGTAAAAATTTTAGATAACGACACAATGACAAGTTTTTCTAAAAGCGGTGCATCTTCGTTAGCAGGTGCAGCAGCAGGAGGTATCTTGCTAGGTGGAGCAGGTGCGGTTGTAGGTTCAATTGCAAGTGGAAATAAGCAATTGAAAGAACAGATAGTACGAGTTGGTGTGAAATTTGAAGACACCAATTGGGTTGTTTTGCAAATGCAAATTGATGAAACAATGCTGGGGAAAGTTAACAAATCAAATCTAAAAATTCTTTTAGAAATGACTGCAACTAAGCAAATTGCCCCCTTCTAATCAAAATTCGATTCTTTGTAAGACTTTCAACTTTTGTTCTGGCGTATAGCCAACTGTTTCGTATGTGTTGAAGTCAAAGCTACTACTTGAATGACCTGTAATACTTCAGCGAGCCTAGTTTGAGCACAAGAACAAGTGGCAGAATGTCTTAATACAAACTAGAAAGATAAATGCATGCGATCTATATTTTTTGTCATATCAGCCTTAATGATTGCAGGTTGCGACGTTAAAACCTCAGCCCCAATTGAAACAAAACCATCTCAAACAGCACAAGAAAAAACTAAAAAACCAATCAGTAAACTTGAAGAAGAACGGCAAAGAAATATGGAATTAGCAAATTCCAGCCCAGTAGAGCAACAACAAAAACAAGTGGTAATTAAGGACAGCGAGCTTAACTCGCAAGCTCAAATTGAAAAAAATAGACTTGAAGCTGAAGCTGCAGATGAACTTAAAAAACAAAAAGCTCCCAAACCAATCGCGCAAGAACCAAAAGAACTAGATCAAACCCCTGCTAATTGCAAAAATATTAACGCAATGAGCATGTCCTTAGCTGAGATGATTTCTCAAACATTGAATGTAAGCATTAGATCTGTTGAGTTCTTAAGGGGAGAATATGGCACAGGACCATATGGTTCATGTGCAGTCGTTGTAGATACGCCCGTTGGAATTAGACGTTGTAGCTACCTGTGGATCTTAGAAGGCAGTCAAGGCAAATTAATTGCCGCCACAATGCGCGGCGGCGGAGTGGTTCCTTGCACCAAGTAAAAGATACATTCAACAAAATTTTTATTTGTCGTACTTGAGAATTACAGTTTTAACTTCTGGTCTTTTTGTATATTGATTACAAATCGCATCTAGATCCATGGCGTCCTTACCAATCAAAGGGCCATCTTTTCCTGGGTTATTTTTGGTAATTGTCCTCCAAGATTCGAATCTATTTTTGAGATATCTTTTACCAATTAATTCTGAATCCTCACCAGGTATCAAATCAGCTAAATTTCTGTAAAGATTGGCTCTATTGGTGTAGTGCGCTAAGGCCTCTGAATTCGTCTTTTTATCACCCCAAGAAAGCACTCCTGAATTTGCCAAGGATTTGATTGCGTATTGATGGGCAGAACATTGAGCAAGTGCGACCTTAACTTCCTCTTCAGATTTAACCTGTTTATTAGCAGGAAAAAAATCACTGGAGCTAGAAACTTGTGCCATCGCATTCACAGCAAACACAACTCCAAAAAAAACAAACAGAAAGTGTCTCATGCTCACCCCAATCTTTATAGAAAGAATATTGTATGGTATGTACACACTTTGTGTACAAGAAGACTTTGACAAGTTTGAATTTAAATTCAAGCCTTATAAAAAATCATGCGATGCAATGGCGATGCGTTTATTGCATTTGAAAATACAAGACTGAACTCAATAAAAGATCAATTCTTTTTATAAAAACTCCCATTTATTTCTTCTTTATTTAAAATGATTTAAATCACACAAGAATGACTATTTGGAAATCTGAATGCTAGGTACGGTTTCCACTTGTGAAAAAATCTCTAAGTAAAGTCTTTGTATGGAGTGTGTAGAAATGAATAAATTAATTACTGCGCTAGTGCTTGGCGTTTTGTTTGCATCAACTGCATACGCCACATGCAAAAATCCTGCTCCGCGTGCACAACCATTCGTTGTACCAAGTGGGCAGGGATGTCCAAGCAACTACAGTCAATCAGGCACTACTTGCACGCCATCTGGTTCTGCTAGATTTGTTTTCCTTGCACCAAGTGGGCAAAGTTGTCCAAGCAACTACAGCCAACAAGGACGTATGTGCATAGCAAGCTCAAGTGCTTGCTATGCCTTTGTTGGAAGTGGCAGTTGCCCAAGTGGCTACAGTTCGCAAGGACAGATTTGTGTGGCTAACTAATGCAAAATTTGTCACTTAACAAATCGCTCACGCACAGCAGCACTTGCAGCATCAATTTGAGCATCTAGTTCGCCAGCCTCCACGCACTTCTTCACTGTCTCCAAGACACTGAGTAGTTCAGTGCCATTGGTAACTTCAATGCTGTTCTTGCCTTTTGCCAATTCCAAAACTCTTGTGCCATAACGCACTTGCAAGCACACACGCCCAGTGTCAGCAACAAACCACCATTGCTTGACTCGTTTGGCTGCTTCAATTCTTGTTCGCTCTCCAGTAGCTTTGTTAACGATATTACGCAATTTGACAGGGGCGTATGTGCGTCCTTCAGCTGCTGCGCGAGCTAGTTCAATTTGCTCCCACAATTGATTGCTTAGTTTGTTGCGACGCTGAACAACGGGTGTTGCTGCTTGTGGACGTTTTGCAGCAACCAATTTCAAACCATTAAATGCACTCATTTGTTTCTCCTTATGTGTTGAACGAGTGACTTAAATTTAAAGTCATCAACACGCAAGGGCAACCTGAGTTGGCTTTGGTTTACTTTGATTTGGTTTGGTTTTTAATTGAAAGTTGAAATTTCTAGTACTACTCCAAACAAGTATTGGAGAAATTAAGGAAACCTCACGCCGTCAACTTTGGAATACCACCAGAAATTCTTTTTGTACCAACATGTATTGGATTTATGAGTGGGAAAAATACCAGAGAAATCTTCGTAGACCATGATTCCATTAGACATTGTCCAGGTTGGCTTAAGTGATTTATTGGTAGAAAGACTGTCACCACCGCAATGAAAATTCTCTGCGTCAACAACAAGGCAGTTTTCTAGTGCATAACCACCTTGTTCTACAAATTTATTTTCTACTAAGTCCGCAACTTGAAAAATCACGATTTGCCGTGATAAATCAGTTAAGAACTTGGCGCGATAAGTTGGTTTGCCGTTGCAACTAGTTGAGGCGTAAAGAGTAGTGTCATTGGAATTGCAACCAGTGATCAATAACAAAGAAATGAAGGCTAGGACTAATCGCATTTAGATAGTATTAAAAGTTAACTGACTTGGATTGTTAAAAAATAAAATAATTTAATCTGAGTCTTAATTAAATTCATTTCACATCTCATTCTTCACACAGTCAAAAACAGTCATCTTGAACTCTTTCGCCATCTTCGTGCACTTTTCAAAGTGCTTGAAGAAAAATTGTTTTACCACTGGAATGTCATAGTGTTTGGCTTTCGCTGTTGTTCTAAACCATAGCTCTTCGTAGTAACGTTCAGTGCCATGTAAGCCCCACCTACGCTTTTCTTTTTCATCTAGTGTCCACACAGTCCAGAATGGTGTGACTCTGATAGCGTCAATCAATTGAGTTGCCATACCCATTTCAAATAAATGGTTGAGCATTTCTGTGTCTAAAGTCTTCAGTGACTCTTCCAGATTCTCAATTGGATAGTCTTCATACAAGGTGCCACGATGCACTGAAACCTCGCCATATGCCATTCGTATGATGCCACTGCTAAGAATAAAAACACAGGCACTAGCGCAGTTGTGCTTGGGTCCAACATAGGTGTTGAGCTTTTCTTTGCGAATAATCTTGCCTATCGCAACTGCAGCTTTACCACTGCCACCATTGCTGTCTAAAACTACGCTATTGAGTTTTATCTTGTAGCCATCGTTTTTGATTTCGTTTAGAGCATTTTGAAAAGCAGACACATCAGTGTGACTAATTTTTCCCTGAATTTTAAAGACAACCACTTTCTTGGGGTGCTCTATCTTGTCTACATAAATTCCTGCATTGGCATTGATTATCCAAAAGGCAAATATAGAGGCAATAAGAGCAAGAGACAGATTCATAGGGTAGGTAAAGCAAGGGCTTAATCAACTATACATATTGCCAAAGCAAAGTAAAGAAAGTTGATGCAAATATAAAGAAAACAATGTAATCTGATGCTTAACTATTCAATAGTTAATTGAAATATTGGAAGGGCATGAAATGGCTAGGCTACCCACAAACCTAAAGCTACCAAAGAAGACTATAGAAGACGCACATATTTGTGCAGAGGCACTTTGGTATGGCATCAACTATAAGAATCTCAAGCCAACTATTTCAAACGAGGAGTTTCTTCAATACTTTGCAGAGCCAATGTACAGGCATGGAAAAAATGTTGCGAAATTCAATCCAGATATTTTCAGAAGCAATGTAAAAAAATTGATAAGTGCTTGCGGCTTGAACGCATTAAATTTAGGCGCTAGCAGGATGGATTTGCTGCAAGGTATTGCAACCATCAAAGGACAAATTTATAAACATTTTGATGATGTGCAAATGAAGCGTCCAGTGATGCCTGCTGTTAATTTGTCAATCAATGCAATAAATGATTTAAGCAGTGGGCTAGTGACACAGCCTCAATATCATCAAATTATTTTGGCATCAAGAATTCTGTTCTTCAATACGCCTAACATTGAAATCTTCAACATAAGTTCAGGCTTGGCAAGAAATTTAGGATTTGCAGGACGTCCATATAAATATTTGACTGCGTTCAATCTCAAAATGCAAAAAGTCTATCTTGCCAATAGAACCCAACTGTCAAAATGTAACAAACCAAAAATACTACTGCTGACAGGTGTTCTTGCTAATTCATTTGCCAGCACCACTTGGTGGGAAAGAAGAGTATTGGATTTGGCTTTGCTACTTCATTTCAATGAAATTACTTTTGACCAAAATTTAAAGCAAAGAGTTCTAGCAGCAAGAAGTCTACGCAACAGAATGTTGGCAAAAAAGATGCAAGCAATTAAAGCAAGAAAAGTTAAGTAAAAAAAACAAATCCAAGTCAGTCTAGGTATTGGCAACTAGTAGATGGAATTGATAGGTGCAGTAACTGGATTTAATAGATGTGCTAGCGCACATCTGCAACGCTAGTTTGAACTGCGCTTCGCTTGTCAAACCAGCGTGGCATTTCTTCTTTCATTTGTATTTCTTGTAATTACATATATCATTAGTTCGTGCGGTTTTTATGAAGGCTTTAGCTTCTAAGATTGCTTCTTGTCTTCGTAGAAGCCTTTGCCAGCGATGATGTGCCTGACTCCACCACGTGGATTTTCAACATCACCTTTGCGTCTTGGTATCAGGTGCACATGACAGTGAAAAATGGTTTGCCCTGCAACTTCACCACAGTTCATGCCAATGTTGAAGCCTTCAATTGTTGAGTCTTTGGCTTTTAGCAAATTCTTATGCTCAGTCATCAGTGCATTGATGGCATTGACTTCTGCTTGAACTAATCCAAAATAATCGTTGATGTGTCGCTTGGGTATGAACAGCGTGTGTCCTTCAGTGACAGGGAATCCATCGTTGATTGCATAGGCGAGATTGTTCTCAGCGATTACTCGTTTTCTATCCTTGGTTTGGATATCGCAGAACAAACAGTTGTGTTCGCGATGATCAAACATGGTCTTTAACTTGCGAAAGTCAGTGTCATCACGATTGCCCTTGTTGGTATTGCATTCATAGCAAAGAGCTTGATAGTTGTTGATACTGTTTGCACCACCCAAGCTCCTGGGCACAATGTGATCAACATCAATTGGTTTGTGATCAATGGATACGCCACAGCATTCGCAGCGTTGGTTGGCTCGCTTGAGAACCTCGTACCTAATGGAGCCTGACACGGGTTCCCTGTCAGTGGCACGATGTTTCCAATAAGAGTCGCCACGTTTTGCTGCCTCAGCCTCAAGTTTGGATTCACACAGGCTGATTAATTCTTCAACTTGATCTGCGGTTAATTGATCAAATCCTAGTAAATGATGAACAGCCTTGTCTCTTGTGGTTATTCCATTCTCTTTGAGAACCTTGCCAACCATGTTGCGAACTTTGTTTTCATAGTACTTTTGTTGGGTTGGATCCAATGTCAATAACACACGTGCTATCTGGTGCTCTGACGCTTGACCACCATGCTTGAGCAGTTCCATTAGCATGATTGGTTGATATACATGCTGCATCTGCATCTTGTTTGAGATGAAGTCGTAAAGTTTGTCAAAACTCATTTTTTAATTCCACTTAATACTCAGATATCAGTTTCACGTGCCATCAGCATCAATCAGAAAACCGTTAATGCGTTTGTGAGCAAATTGTCCACAAACTAGCCATTCTTACATTTGATTACAAAAACAGTAAATGGTGATTACTATGTCGTAAGATTAATAGTACTCAACAAGGACTGCTTTGACACCAAGACATGACATCCACATGGCGTTTGCTCACAGACTTGAACAGGCAATGGTTGCCAAATCAATCAAACACAGCCCCACTGTGCTGGCAAATCTATTCAATGAGACATTTGCTGGCGATGATGTTGGAGCACACACAGCGCGAAACTGGATGTTGGGCAAGTCCTTTCCCACGCAAGACAAGTTGGTTTGTCTTGCAAACATACTAGACGTCAGTGCAGAACATCTACGTTATGGAAGACACAGCGAAAAGACACTGATGATTACCAATGCAGATGGCACTGAAACTGAACTAACCCAAGCACAACAGCAATTTGTGCGACGTTATTTGTCTCTTGATCTAGTGCAGCAAAGACTAGTGAGTGACTTGGTTGGTGAAATGATGGGTTGAGTGCAAATGATTGTGAATTTACCAATAAATGAACTTCGTGTTTTTACGCAACAAGGTGTAAATTCGAGTAATTGCTATCAAAAAGGCGAATCATGA
>JAUKPS010176392.1:0-11786 GCA_032273165.1 Chlorellidium tetrabotrys | reverse complement strand
GTAGAGTTTAAAGCCAGCGAAACCAACATAATTGACCAGAAAGAGCTAGATGCTGCCCGTAAGGAAATGGGGGACGACAAATATAATCAGGAATTTGAGTGCAATTTCGATTCTCCCATTGAAGGCAGCTACTATGGCAAGATTATTAACGATCTCGAAGCGAAGAATAGAATCACTACCATTGAGCGTGATGATCTGTGTAAGTCTTATGTTGCTTGGGATTTGGGGATTAGCGATTCTACTTCTCTGTGGGTTGCTCAGGTGGTTGGAAAAGAAGTGCGTCTCATTGACTTCACGGAAAACCACGGTGTCGGTCTGGACTGGTATGTACGCTGGCTCAAAGATAACGGCTACGAAGGCTACACGCAGTTCTTGCCTCATGACGTCGAAGTCAGAGAGCTAGGCACAGGAAAGAGTCGCAAAGAGGTTTTGCAAGAAGCAAGTCTGGATATAACTGTAGCTCCTAGATTATCGGTTGCAGACGGCATACAAGCCGTTAGAAGGCTATTACCGCAATGCTGGTTCGATCATAAGACTAAGACAGGCTTAGATGCGCTCAGGAACTATCGTAGAGAGTACAACGAGCGTCAGCAAGTGTTTTACGACAAGCCACTACACGATTGGTCTAGCCATGCTTCAGACGCATTTAGGTACTTAGCAATAAGCCTTGACCAAGACGAGACTTCATGGCAGTCAGATTTGCCCATTAACACTAAATGGATTGTATAATTGCGAAAATCCTAAGAGGAACGCATTATGATGGATGCAGGCAAAGTAAAAGGTATTATCGAGAACGAAATAGATAACAGTATTGGTTATCTTGATACCGAGACTACCGAAGATCGTAAGAGGGCATTAGAGTATTACTTACGCTATCCTTACGGTAATGAGCAAGAAGGTCGCAGCCAGATCGTAACTGGTGAGGTAGCTGAGGCTATCGATGGTGCATTGCCACAGTTAATGCGTGTATTTACGACTACCGAAGATATTGTCTATTTTGAGCCTAAGAGTCCGGGTGATGAGGAATCAGCTAGACAGGCTACCGACTACTGTAATTGGGCTTTCTATCGTGACAATGATGGAATGCTTATTCTTCATAACTGGTTTAAAGATGCTCTGCTGCAGAAAGTAGGCGTAGTTAAGTCATACTGGGATCAATCTACAGACGTAACGAAGGAAGAATACGAGAATCTGTCAGAGGATGAACTGGCTCTATTGCTATCAGATCAGACTCTAAAAGTTACCAAACAGAAAATAGAATATACGGAAATGTCGGACATGATGGGTAATGTCATACAAATCCCTAAGTTTGAAGTGCAAGTACAGCGCATTAAAGAAACAGGTCAGGTGCGTATTGAGAATGTGCCTCCTGAAGAATTCCTTATTAGTAAGTCAGCCAAGACTATTGAGCAAGCTAGTTTTGTAGCGCATCGTCGCTTGATGACTCGTTCAGAGTTAATTGCTATTGGCTACGATCAGGATACAGTTGACGATCTGCCAACTTATAACGATCTTGAGTTCAATGCTGAACGTATTGCTCGATTCCCTAACGGTGAACAGCCAGACCAGAACACTAGCCTAGACTTCTCAATGCAGGTACTAGAGGTATACGAGTGCTATATACGTATTGACGAAGATGATGACGGTATTGCTGAGCTGAGACGTATTGTCTATTGCGGCTCTGAGATATTGGAAGATGAGGAAACAGACTATGTACCATTCCACTCTATCTGTCCTATACCTGTACCGCATAAGTTCTTCGGTCAATCTCTGGCTGATCGGACGATGGATATTCAGCTACAGAAGTCCACGATTACACGTCAGAGCTTAGACAATCTGTATCTAACTAACAACAATCGAGTAGGTGCTGTAGATGGTCAGGTCAACATGGATGACTTGCTCAATGCTACTCCGGGTGGAATTATCCGTATCAAGAATCCTAATGCTCTGGTTCCGTTAACGGTTCAGAGTACGTTCGGTCAAGCAATGCCAATGCTGGAATACTTGGATGCAGTTCAGGCTAAACGTACAGGTGTTAGCGATGCACAGCAAGGACTTGATCCAGACATTCTGAGCAATGTTACGGCTACTGCTGTGGCTGCGATGATGAAGTCTAATAGTGGCAAGCTAGAGTTAATCGCTCGTATCTTTGCTGAGACAGGCGTAAAGAGTCTGTTTAGAGGCATTTTGCACCTATTGGGCAAGTATCAGGATAAGCCTAGAATCGTTCGTATGCGTGGTAAGTACGTGACATTTGATCCTAGAACATGGGCAAATGAGTACGATATTAGCGTTAATGTTGGTCTAGGCTCAGGTGACAGAGATCAGAAGTTAGCTATGTTGCAGATGGTTTTAGCGAAACAAGAGCAGATCATTCAGCAGTATGGTCCATCTAATCCATTGGTATCTGTGGCTCAGTACCGCAATACACTAGCTAAGTTCATTGAGTCAGCAGGTTTCAAAGATGCTAACGAGTTTATGAATGAGATCACTCCGGAACAAAATGCGGCATTGTCTCAGCCACAGCCTCCTACACCGGACGCACAGGCACAGATTGCTGAGATGTTGGCAAAGGTGGAAACAGAAAAGATTCAGGCAAAAGCTCAGATCGATGCGGCTAAACTTGATCTGCAGAGACAGACACTCGAAGCCGAATATACGAGCAAAGGTATAGAGCTGCAAATGAAGAACCAGAACGATGCTAATGATCTGCGTATCAGAGAAGCTGAGTTAGCAGTTAAGCAATTACAGACTATACTGGCTATGGACTTGGCTGACGAGGATACAAAGAACAAGCAAGCTGAGTTAACGCTGAAGGCTTTACGTGAACTAGGCTCATTAACTAAGGGTATGTAATGGATGAATACAATATACCAAGTTTTTTAGACCCTAATGTTCCTCCAAGTTATTGGAAGGATTTATTTGATAGATTGCAATTGTCTGGTGATATATCTAGATACACCAATAATCAATCTAATGTGACTGCTGGTGGAGGGCGGATTGGATATTCATTTCCAATAGATAAAAACGAATTGATACTAGGATTGTTAGGCGGTGGTTATTCAGGAACTGCTAATACTCCACAAGGAAAGATTCCAATTAGCGGTTATGGATTGCAAGGTGGTGATATTGCTTATAGGTATGGAGACAATACTATAGGTGCTGATTATCAAAGAAACATTCCTAATATTGGTAATTTGCTAAATATTTATTATCAGAGACAATTCTAATGAAAAAATCAGACTGGGCTAATAACTTACTGAGAGACGATTACTTCATAGAGATGATGGAAGAACTCAGAGGTATGGAAATAGCTAAGTTCTTAAATAGCGATTATTCCGATGTAGAGGTACGTGAAGAAGCGTATATACGTCTTAGAGTCTTAGAGTCTATTGATAATTACATTCAAGGATTGGCAGATCAGAAGCTAATAGATGAAAAAAAGTTAAAGATTTTGTAGTCCGAATCGTCCGGTTGGCGATATAATTAAGGAAACATAAATGAGCGATACTCAGAACACGACACCGGAAGGTAGTGGTGAGTTAACGGTAGAAGGTGCAGCTAACGCTTTCTTGAGCATGATGGATCGGGAAGATGGCTCCGACAAGGAACAACCAGAATCCGCTTCAGAAGCTAACGAAAGCGATGCCGAATCAGGCGAGTATGAGTCTGAGGTAGAACAAGATGATGACGGTGAGGAGCAAGAGCAGCCCACGTATCTGGTTAAAGCAGCCGGAGAAGAACGTGAGGTAACGCTTAATGAGCTTATCAAGTCTTATCAACTTGGCACGGATTACACCAAGAAATCGCAAGCAGTAGCTGAGGAGCGCAAAGCCGTAGAGGCTGAGCGTCAAGCTGTTCAAGAAGCTAAGCAGATGCGTGATACGTACGCGCAACGATTAGAAATGATTGAGCAAATGCTTGTTCCTCAACAGCAAGAGGAAAATCTTGAGTACCTGAAAGAGACTGATCCTATTGGATACTCTGTAAAGGTAGCTGAGATGATTCAGAGAGATAAGCAACTAGCTGCTGTACAAGCTGAGAGACATCGAATCAATCAGCAACAGGAGCAGGATAGGCAAGTGCAGATGCAGTCCGTAGTGGCTGAGGAAATGCAGAAATTGTCTAGCTTTATCCCTGAGTTTACTGATCCTGCTAAGGGTGAGGCTATCAGAAATGATATTCGAGCTTTTGGTAAGCAGATTGGGTTCTCTGATAACGAATTAGCGGCTGTCTATGATAGTCGGGCTGTACTAACTCTATATAAGGCGATGCAGTACGACAAGTTAGTCGCAAGTAAGCCAGCTATCACCAAGAAGGTGAACGAGGCTCCTAAAGCGATTAAGTCAGGCGTAAGCAAACCTAGAGATAGTAATGCTGAAGAAACACGGAAACTAAAGGCACGAGCTAGATCAAGCGGAAGTATCCGCGATGCAGCTAACGTATTTGAACGATTTTTATAAGGAATTGAATCATGGCTATTTATAATGCTTATGACGCAATCGGTCAGCGTGAAGATTTGACCGACATCATCTATGATATCAGCCCTACTGAAGTGCCCTTCATGTCCAGTATTGGCAAGACAAAGGCAACGGCAGTAAGACACGAATGGCAGACAGATTCGTTGGCTGCTGCTACCACTAACAACGCTGCTGTTGAAGGTGCTGACGCTTCTGACGCTACATTGTCTCCAACAACTCGTTTGGGTAACTACACACAGATTCTGCAAAAGACTATCAAAGTCTCTGGCACTCTGGACACAGTTAACAAAGCAGGTCGTAAGTCTGAGAAGGCATACCAATTAGCTAAGGCTTCACAAGAGCTAAAGCGTGACCTCGAGACTATCCTCTTGAGCAATCAAGGTGCTTCTGTTGGTTCGTCTAACTCGTCAGCTCGTAAGATGGCTTCGTTGCTGTCATGGATCAAGACTAACTCGTCAGTTGGTAGCGGCGGTGCTGATCCTACTACTATCGGCGTATCGACTCGTACAGACGGTACAGCACGTACATTTACTGAGGCTCTGCTGAAAGAAGTAATTGCTGAGGTATTTACTTCGGGTGGCGTTCCTAAAGTTCTGATGGTTGGTGCTGCTGGTAAACAGAAAGTATCTAGTTTCACAGGTCTGTCTGCTTACCGTTATAACGTGAATGCTGGTGGTGGTGGCTCTGTTAATCAGGCTACTATCGTTGGTGCTGCTGACGTTTACTTGTCTGACTTTGGTTCGATGAGCGTTGTTCCTAACCGTTTCATGCGTACACGCGATGCTCTGATCCTTGATCCTGAGTACGCTGCAATCGCTTATCTGCGTCCTTTCATGACTAACGAGCTTGCAAAAGCTGGTGATGCTGACAAGACTCAGATTTTGGTTGAGTGCACATTGGAAGTTAAGAACGAAGCCGCTCACGGTATCGTTGCTGACTTGAACATGGCTCTGTAATAAGACTGCCCCTGATCTTCGGATTGGGGGCATTTACGAGGACTTATGGACTTTAGAAAACAGGTTGTACATGCGGACGGTGATGGTGGCATTATCATCGAGACTAAACAGGATGTTACTGAGATACTTGATAGTAACAACTACATCAGAGAGACAGACAAGGCAAGACAAGGAAATCTTAAAGAATTACATCACGTAGCTCGAATACCTTTTACGGTCATTGATGACTTGAACAAGAAAGGTATTATGAAAGGTTTTGTAATTGTTGATGATCCTGCCTTTGCTCGGTGGCTCAATGATTCCGATAATGCAGCTTGGAAAGTTTACAAAGGAACTATCTAATGGGAACTACTGTTGGAGTATGTGTTCCTGCTAGAGATGAAGTTCATACAGGATTCGCGTTTGACTTTGCGAAGATGGTAGGACGAGATAGTAAGTTTCGGTGTGGTTCAGGTGAGCATGGCTTAAAGTTATACACAATGGCTGGTACGTTGATATTTGACCAGAGAGAAAAGCTGGTTGAGGCTGCGTTAGCTGATGGGTGTGACTACATTCTGTTCATTGATTCAGATATGCGGTTCCCTAGCGATACGATAGATATATTGTTAAGCAGAGAAGTGCCGATTGTCGGAGTTAATGCAGTAACTAGACGCAAGCCTACGTTGCCTACAGCATTGGATTTAGAGCTAAATAAAGACGAAAATGGAAACATTATTAGTTACGCTTGGCATAAAATAGACTCTAAAGGTAAAGAAGGTATCGAGCCTTGTACGGCTGTAGGTGGTGGCGTAGTAATGATTCACAAAGATGTATTCGAGGCTACTAAAAAGCCGTGGTATGACGTAGGTTGGAGTTCACGAGGCATTATTGGTGAAGATGTGCATTTCTGCATCAAGGCTCAAGATAGTGGATTCCAGACGTATGTAGATCACAGTCTGTCTATGCATATTGGTCACATTGGTACGTATGAGTATCGATGGGATGATGTAGAAGATGGGGCTGTGGAGAGACACAACTCAGGGAAATAGTTATGACGGATTACAGTTCGTTAAAATCTACGATAGCGAGTTACTTAGGTCGTAGTGATCTGACATCACAGATACCGGACTTTATCCAACTGGCTGAAGAACGGCTCCGTAGAGACATCAGAACGCGTCAGATGCTCATTGTGGCTCGTGCTAATACCACAGGAGGCGAGGAGACTATCGGCTTGCCTACGGACTTCCTAGAGATGCGTGACGTACATCTACGTACTACTCCAGCTTCTTCAGTTACCTACCTTTCACCTAATTCATTCTATGCAATAGCTAGGACTACTGATTCAGGTAAGCCATTGAACTATACGATTCTGGCTTCAGAGATTCAGTTTGCTCCTATACCTGATGATGCCTACAGTATTCAGATGCTGTATTACGGCAAGCCTCAGTATCTATCCGATAGCAATATCGTTAACGTATTCCTAACTAATTATCCTGATGCTTTGCTGTATGCGGCATTGGGCGAAGCTGAACCATATTTGATGAATGATGCACGACTTCAGACATGGGCTGCTTTGTATGATCGTAGCATTACAGCAATTTCTACATCCGACCAAAATAGTGAATTTGGCGGTCAACCAATGTCAATGTCAGTGAGGTAAATCATGGCTGAAATGTCCAACTATTTGGAAAACGCTCTAATTAACGGCACTCTGCGTGGTTCTTCATATACTGCGCCGACTACTACTTATTTAGCTTTATATACTAACGATCCGACTGATGCGGATACAGGAACCGAGATTACTGGTGGCTCCTATGTTCGTCAGGCAATCACATTTAGCTCACCATCTAACGGTGCGACTTCTAACAGTTCAGCGATTGAATTCCCACAAGCTACGGCTGATTGGGGAACGATTACTTATGTTGGTATTCGTGATGCAGTTACTAGCGGTAATCTTCTGTATCACACAGCATTAGATACAAGTAAGACTATTAGTAACGGTGATATATTTAAGATAACATCGACTAATCTATCAGTCACTTTAGCGTGAGGTAAATTATGTCTACTATCGTTACTCGTGCTGGCAAAGGCTCGGCACTTAGTTATACCGAAGTTGATAATAACTTCACTAATCTTAATACGGACAAATACCAGTCTGGTGGTGCGTTAGGTACTCCGGCATCAGCTACGTTGACTAATGCAACTGGTCTGCCTATTGCTACTGGTGTTAGCGGTCTAGGTAGTAACGTAGCTACATTCTTGGCTACTCCATCATCTGCTAACTTAGCGGCTGCATTAACGGATGAAACAGGCTCAGGTGCTAACGTATTTGCGACATCTCCTACTGTCAATAATCCGACAATCACTAACTACGTTGAATCAGTTGTGGCTATCGGCACAGTTACTAGCTCAAACACTATTGCATTGACTAACGGTACAGTACAGACAGCTACTCTCACAGCTTCTACTGCTTGTACGTTCACAATGCCTACTGCTACTGCTGGCAAGTCATTCATCCTATTGTTAAAGCAAGCCGCATCGACTGGTAACGGTACTGCGACATTTACTGGTGTTAAGTGGGGAACTGCTGGTGCGCCTACGATTACTGCTACGGCTGGAAAGATGGATATTCTGACCTTTGTAAGTGATGGCACTAACTGGTACGGCTCTATCGCTCAAGGTTACACACCATAAGAGGTAAATATGTTTGCTTTTACTAAATTGATGCAAGCAATGGCTGGTGTGGCATTGGCTCCATCAAGTGTAAATTATCTTGTTGTAGCTGGTGGTGGATCAGGTGGTAGTAGACACGCTGGTGGTGGCGGTGGCGGCGGTTTGTTACAAGGCGCAACTTCTGGTGGAACTTCTGGATCAACACTAACTATTACAATTGGTGCAGGTGGTGCTACATCAACCGGCGGCGCTGCAGGAAACAATGGTAGTAATTCTGTTCTTTCCGGAGCAACAGTTTCAACACAGACAGCAGTTGGTGGTGGTGGTGGAGGTGTATATCCTTCTCCAACAGCAGGCTCATCCGGTGGCTCTGGCGGTGGTGCAGGGTCTAACTCAGGAACAACTACAGGTAGTGCAGGAACAAGTGGTCAAGGATACGCAGGTGGAGATTCTGTTTATAACAGTAGTAACGACTCACGAATTTGCGGTGGCGGTGGCGGTGCTGGAGCGGTTGGTACTACAGGAACAATTTCTCAATCAGGAAATGGTGGTGTTGGCCTTCAAGTAAATATTGATGGTAACAATTATTATTGGGCTGGCGGCGGCGGCGGTAGTTCTTGGTCAGATGCTGGCGTAGGTGTTGCAGGTGGTAATGGAGGCCTAGGCGGCGGCGGCGGTGGTGGTTCTGCAAATAGAACTGGATCAGTATCCGCAGCGGGAAATGGTGGTGGTTCTGCAAAAAATTCAGGCTCCGCAGGTGTAAGCACAAGCGGTGGCGGCAATCCTTCTGGCGGTGCTGCTGGAGCAAATACCGGTGGTGGTGGCGGCGGCGGTGCTAACAATGGCGTTTATGGAATGAATGCAAACGGTGGTGCTGGTGGTTCCGGCATCGTTATTATTTCTTATCCTTCAACAAATGCAGATTTATCGTCTATTGATGTTGGTTTAACTTATACAAAAACTACGTCAGGCGGTAATACAATTTATACGTTTACTGCTGGTACTGGCAATATTTCATGGTGATTGATATGGCACATTACGCATTTTTAGACAGCAATAATGTAGTTACAGAAGTCATCCCCGGAAAAAACGAGGGCGAGGATGGAATTGATTGGGAACAATGGTATGGAGATTTTCGTGGTCAAGTATGTAAACGTACTAGCTATAACACAATAGGTAATACGCACAGTAATGGAGGTATCCCTTATCGTGGAAATTATGCTGGTATTGGCTATATATATCGTTCAGATATAGATGCGTTTATTTCTCCACAACCATTCCCAAGTTGGACGTTGAATTCCAATTTTCTTTGGCAAGCACCACTAGCAATGCCTACAGATGGAACTATAGAAAATCCTTATACATGGAATGAGGAAACTCAGACTTGGGTACAAGTAAATGGCTAACAATTATGTCGATTTTGACTATTGGCTTCAGGGCTACGGTGAAGATGACCTAAGCTCTCCTGACCTATACGTTGTCTCAGGCTATTGGGATTCTGGTTATTGTGAGAACGAGGGTATCGGTGCATCTGTTATCGGTACTGCTACGGTATCTGCATCAGGACAAGGTATATATGGCGGTAGAGCCAGCATTACAGGTACTGCTACTGTCACAGCTAGTGGCATTGATTTAGACGCGATAAGAGCGAGTGTTACTGGTTTAGCTACAGTAACGGCTAACGGTGTATTTGTAGCTGTTGGTGAGGCTAGTGTTACTGGAAATGCTACAGTTACAGCAAATGGTATTTATATAGTTGGTGGTCGTGCATCTGTTACAGGTAACGCTACTGTGGGTGCTATTGGTGACTATATTGGTTATCAATGGACTGCAGTTACTCCAGAATCAACTACTTGGTCTAGACAGTAATGGCAAAACAAAAAGTTATTTTCGGTGAGTGGTTGCCAGATCAGCCCGGTGTTACTGGTGCGATAACTGATGCCTATAATTGTTATCCAGTTACTAATGGCTATGCTCCGTTACGTGAAGCTGTAGATTACTCTGCTGATGCAGGTCAGAACTTATTGGTAGCATTTGCTGGTAAGTTTGCTGGTGCATCTAATCTATTTGCTGCTGGTGCTACACAGATTTACAAATTTAACCCTAGTAATACTGGCTTAGACCCATTAACAACTACTGGATATTCTACTGTTGAGGCATGGGATATTACTCAGTTTGGCTCTAAGATGATTCTAGCCAATGGTGCAGACCAGTTACAGGCTTATGATCTAGGTTCATCGACTTATTTTGCTGACTTGGCTGCTGCTGCTCCTGCTGCTAAATTTGTAACTGTAGTGCGAGACTTTGTTGTAGCTGCTAACGTAGGTGGTGAGGAGAATAAGGTCTACTGGTCAGATATTAATGACGAGACTGACTGGACTCCGGGTGCTGCTTCTCAATCTGACTCACAAGTAGTACCTGATGGCGGTGATATTACAGGTCTAGCAGGTGGTGAATACGGTCTAATTTTCTTAGAGCGTGCTATTTATCGTATGTCGTATGCAGGTAGTCCGTTTTTCTTCCAATTTGACGCTATTTCTAGGACTTTAGGCTGTATGTCTAACGGTTCTATCGCTCAATTTAGCGGAATGACGTACTTTTTGGCTGATGATGGCTTTTATGTCTGCGATGGCAAGTCAGTTAAGAATATTGGGCTAGAAAAGGTTAATCGTTGGTTCTTTAATAACGTCAGTTTGAGCGAAATTCAGACTGGTATGAGCGCGACTATTGATCCAGTACGTAAGTTAGTCATCTGGAACTTTAAGAATAATTTTGGTCGCAGATTCTTGCTGTACTACTCTATCGATTTAAATAAATGGTCGTATGGTTTAACGGACGTTAACTTCCTAGCGTATGGTCTGACACCTAGTGCCACACTTGAACAGTTAGATATTTACTATTTTGATAGTACAAACCAGAAAACTGGTACGTATACACAAAGTAGCACTACCGTTACTGTTACCGTTACAGATCATGGGTTAGAGACTAATGGTTATGTATCTTTTGACGCTACATCTGGTGCTGGAGTAGATGGAACATTCCAAGTAACAAGAACTGGTGCAAATACATTTACATTTACTGCAGCAACTGGCGCGACTATCACTACGTCAAATTGCACAATTACATTGCCAAGTATCGATAACACGGCAGAGCAGATACCGCTTGATTCACGTACTTGGGCTGGTGGTCAGCTTATATTCGTTGGCGTTAGAAATCAGAGAATTGTAGTTTTCTCTGGTGCATTGCAAGCTGCTTATATTACTTCTGGAGACATTGACATTGGACGTTCTATTATCACATTGGCAAAACCTATTATCGATAATGGAATCGCGTCAGTTGCAGTTGCCAGTAGAAAACTATTGTCAGATAGCGTTGAATTCGGAACAACAGCGACACCAGACTCAGACAACAGAGTGCCATTGAGAGCTAACGGTAATTACCATCGTATTAAGGTAACTCCGACTAATGCCAATTGGGAAACTATTGTAGGTTGTGAGATTGATATTACTCAGCAGGGTACTCGATGACTAGATCAGTACAGTTTCGTACTCTACCTGTATTCGGTGCTGATGAACGTGCTGTATCTGAGGTTGTCCGTGGAATCATGGACGGTAAGACGAACAATACTGGAACGGTTAGTTTAGCGACAGGTAATACTACTACTACTACGCTATTTGACGATCGTATAGGCAAGGAG
>JAUKPS010176281.1:0-11786 GCA_032273165.1 Chlorellidium tetrabotrys | reverse complement strand
AGTTGGCATTCCAGAAAGTACTGCCTTGTTTATCTTCGGTTCCTGTCGGAGCAATATAAGCAATGCCTGCCTCAACCGCGGCCTCTTCTAAATGAGTGTAGAGACTCTGAGAATTTCCTGTTCCGGTGTAACCGTGAAGATTAATGAGAAGTGGAAGCGGTTTATCTTCCGAAACCCCCTTAGGAAGAATCAACTGCGATCCGCGACCATCATTGAGGTCGACGGCAGTAGTCAGTTCATTCAGAAGAGCGGTGGAGCTCTGTTCAAAAGTAAAGTCACCTGAACTTGAGATGGTTTGAGCAACCAAGAGGGTTGATACGCCAAAAATCAATCCCACGAGCGCAACTTTGTGGCGCTTGGCAAACTTTTTAAGTTTCTCACCCATGGTCTCTGCCAACTTTGTGTTTAATTCCTCGTTTATATGTTGCCAAGACATTTATCGAAGAAACTTCATGAGGTTCGACTTCGAAAGGATTAGCGCTAAGAATCATCAAGTCTGCCTTGAAGCCAACTTCAAGTTTTCCGGTTATACCCTCATCAAAATGTTGGTATGCAACACCAGCGGTATAGAAACTCAAACTCTCTTCAACCGATACTGCTTCGTGCGCACTCCAGCCTTCTGGCGGTAAACCATCGGGGGATTGGCGATGCGTTGGAACAGCAAGTGCTGCTAGTGGAATATATGAAGTCACTGGCCAGTCGCTGCCATAACTAATACGTGCTCCCGTCTCCACCACGCTCGCTAATTGATATTGCAGGTTATTTCGAGCATCACCAATGCGAGGTGCAATCAGCTCTTTATTCATCGGATCGAGGTACATCCACAGCGGTTGATAGTTTGCAATAACTCCAAGGGCTGCAAAACGGGGGAGATCGCTATCAGAAATCAGTTGAGCATGCACGATCACAGGCCTGCGATCCCACGTTGGGTTTACTTTGATGACGGCTTCAATAACATCTAAAGCCTGACGAACGGCTGCATCACCGATTCCGTGGATATGTAATTGATAGCCCTGCTCATCAAAGAGCACAGCAGCATCAATCATTTCATCGGTATCCCAAATTAATAAACCCGTAGAAGTTGGATCATCAAGGTATGGCTCTAGCAGCGCGGCAGTTCCAGCAGAGAGAGCCCCATCACCGATGAATTTAATCGTCTTTGCTGCCAACATCGAATCGGCACCAAGTGATTCGATCTCTTTGCGCAGTTCAGAGAAATATTTAATACGCTCTCGCCAAGATTCCGGTTGAGCCAAGAAACAAAGTTTGTAATCAATGGACAGTAGTCCGCGACGGGATGCTTCTAAATATGCCTCAGCCATGCCTGGTTCAATCCAAGCGTCAGTAACTGCAGTGACTCCGCTTTCTAAGTAACGATCACACGCCCACTGGATTGCTGCAACATCGTCATCAATGGTGCGCGTTGGCGCATGTGATGTAACAAGAGCCATTGCAGAAGGCTCGCGCAAAGTTCCGCGAGGTGTGCCATCGCTATTTCGAGCGATTGTTCCACCATCAGGATCAGGTGTTGCGGCCGTGATCCCTGCAATCTCAAGAGCTTTGGTATTAACCCAAATCGTGTGGTGATCAACTGCCTGCAGTACAACAGGTCGATCACTGACAGCATTATCTAACCACGTTGCCAAAAAGTCGCCACGTTCAACAATTGCCGCTTCATAAGCGCCACCGATAATCCATGGCATATCAGTGTTAGCTTCTGCGAATCTCTTCACTTCAGCGACAATCGCATCCACACTTTGGATTCCATTTACCTGCGGACCTTGTCCTTCACGTCCACCAAATAGCGGGTGCGCATGACCATCCATAAAAGCTGGAGCAAGAAATCCATCTTTAATATCGATGATTTCATCACCCGAGTGCGGCCGACCATTGATTTCTGAAATCATGCCGTCAGCAACTCGAAGCGATGAGAGAGTTTTTCCGAATCCGCTCCAAATCGTGCCGCCAGTGAAGTAGGTGCTCATTGCAGAAAGGCTAGCCTAATTGCGCATTATCTTCAGCGGCGGGTAGTGCGTTTATAAACCCAAAAAGTGCCCACAGTAGAGGTGCTTCGCGAGAACGATGAATCCGAAGGCGTTAGTTCCGCAGTGAGGTTCTGGTATCCCATTACTGGAGGTTTCCATTGACAGGTAGCTGAGTAATTCGGGTAAGTCCCTGAAGTTGCTTGGTAGAGACAACCTGGAATCTTCTTTCCCGATAAGAAGAATCGAACACGGCCAGGAGCATTAACGGTTACTGTGAGAGTCGTGACTATTCCCTTATAGGCGGTTCCTGATATTCCAGGTGCGGTCGTAGTTGAGGGTTCGTTGAGATTCGTGATTACGATGGCAAAAGTTCTATTTCTGGCGTTGCCTACCGAATCCGTTGCGGTAATGGTGATGTTGTAGATGTTATTTGCACCAGCGTCAGTCGGAGCTTCGAAATCCGGAGATGCTTTGAATCTTAGGTACGCAGTAGCAGTCTCTGCGATGACAATATTAAAGAGTGATCCATCGATGCCAGATGCAATCACAATCGTTGCCGAGTCATCTACCGTAATTGTGGCAGCGTTGAAGAGTGTTGCAATGTTCTCACTAACTGTGAACGTATCTGAGTTTGTAAACGAAGGAGCGGTCACATCTGGATTACCAGGTCCCGGTGGGGGAGACGCCGCATTCGAAAGCCAGAAGCGAGATGACCCGTCGTAATCACCAATCAAGTAGCGCTCGAGGCCATGAGAACGTCCAAAGTAAGTAGCATTAGCCATCGTAGGACCATTAGCAGCGCCAGTCACTGGATAATTGATTGAACAGAAAGATCCCGTAACACCTGTAGTTGCGCCACATGATGGCGTTGTACTCGAACCACCGTCGGCATCGCCGTTAAAAACTAGATAGGAAGGCCCAGTGGTCTGTAACGCCCAAACTTTATATCCACGCGAATATCTCACTTGGTAGAGATAGGTGCCATCAGTTGCAATTCCATGGTCATCATCTGGCCAGTTATTGTGAATATCTGCCAAGATGAAATCTGTGGAATAAGTTGTAGTTACGGAGGAGCCAGTGCCAGAGACGTTATAGAGTCGAAGAGTCTTGCAATACATATTAGAAGGGCATGAACTCGCACCTCCGGCAGTGGTGCCAACGGACCCAATTCGTCCATCCGGGAATTGAATAAAATTTCCGTTAAGCCAGCCACCACCTTGAGGCATGTCATATCCAGCGGGAAGTCCAATCGATGTAAGGGTCCACGCGGATATCGAAATGCACCAAATTGAATTAAGAGTTGATGAGGTATTTTTTCGAAGAAAGAGACAGCCATTACCGTACACAAGGGCTAATTGATTTTCACCCACCGAGCTAAGTCCTGAAACTGAATGAACAGAGACCAAAACTCCATCAGGGCGAGTCTTGCAAATGTAGCCAAAATTTACACTTGGTCTGTAATAAATAAAGGTGCCATCGGAAGTGATTCCACGAATTCCTTTACCCATACAGAGATCACCGCTCGTGACGGCGTTTGGATTCGTTACATCAATGGCGGTGCCACCATTGCCAATTAACCTTGCAGCTATCGGAACTTGCCAAACGGCGTAGAGAGTTACGTTTCCTGCGCCCAAGGTAAACGTTCCAGTTCCTGCCGTGTATGTAATTCCTGTGCCGTCAGCACGATCGTTCCAACCGCCAAAGGTAAAGCCTTGCCGTGCAAGATTTCCTTGAGCAGCGACTGTCACCACTGTTCCTTGTGCAACAGATGTCGTTGTCGGAACCGACCCGGTGGCGACGCCCGCTTGTAGAACGCTTCCGACTCGTCCAGCATTCGCGTCGTAGGCAATTGTGTAATTGGCCGCGGAAGCGGGGGAGAGAATTGAGAGGAAGAGGGCAGAAACTAAGGAGACAAGCGCGGCACGGATAGAGACCCGTTTTGCGATAGCGCTAATCATGCAGAGATTTTAGCGGTCAAGGCAGAAATGCCCATATTTCAGCAGGCTATTCAGCCGATTGTTCAAGGGCAAGCTTCTGTATTCGTGGGTTCTTTTCAGGGCTCATAAGGAGTTTGATTTCAAGCACCTCATCGCCAGAGGCTACTTTCCAGATTGCATATGACTTCGTTGGTGCCTTAATTGAACCCTCAACGAGCAACCAATTGTTTTTCATACCGGATATTTTCTGAAACTCTGCTTTTCTCTCCTCGCGCGGTTGGTCCAAGTTCATATTTTCAGTAAACCATTCATTGGCCAATGAATCATCCCACTCGTTCAACAATGAGTTCACGATTCTGATTGCTTCCTTAGTTGCTAAGTTTAACTCTGGCTTCGGCTTTGCAGTCTTCATGTACTCGAGAACTAAATAGTTTAAAATATCAGTGCAGACAACTCTTACGGGCGCATAAGTTACATTTCCTAGCGCGATGATCGCCCAGCCGGATTGTTGGTGCCATCTCATATGTGAACCAAAACCTGGATAGCCACCCGAGTGATGCACGAATCGACCGAGCTTTGCATCGTCGTCAATAAACAATCCGTAGCCATATGAACTAGCAACAATTCGCTCTGGGCAATCTTCGAAAGCACCAGCCAGCCAGGATTGCGCGAAGCGATATGGCGTTTGCTCTTCTTCTCTGCCACTTTGATAGGTGGCAACCCACTTGGCTAGATCCTTTACCGTGCTGTGCAACCCACCCATCGGAGTAAAGGCACCGTGTTTGGAAACCGGCTCTTCGGTAGGACCAGAATCAAACTTGGCATACCCAATAGCGCGATATTCATCTGCAATTGCATCGGTAAAGAAAGTAGAGGTGCTCATTCCGAGGTGCTCGATAATTTCGCGAGTTACATAAGACTCATATTCTTCGCCTGTTGCTACAGAGATAATTCTTCCGAGCAGCGCATAGCTCAGGTTTGAATACTCAAATGCGGTGTTTACGTTTCGATTAAAGGTCAAACCTTCCGTAACTATTGCATCAAAATCTGAAAGAGGAAGGCTCTCTTGTCGATCACCCCAAGGATCATCTGTCGGCAAACCTGCACCCATAGTAAGAAGATCGCGAATAGTGATGGGAGCTGATGAATCAGGCAAGCCGATTGTCGCGCTCCATGGAAGGTATGTCGTAATAGGAGCATCAAATTGAAGGAGCCCCTTATCCCGCAACTTCAATATTGCTGTCGCAGTGAAACTCTTCGTCATTGACGCGATTCGAAAAACACTGTTCGCTGTCGGTGCGATATTGCTACCGATAACTCTTTCGCCGACGCCTGATGCGTAAACCAACTCACCTTTGCGCATCAAACCAAAAGCGATTCCAGGAATATCCTTTTCAGTACGAAACTCATTGAATTTTTCGGTTGCGTACTCGATTGCCACTTGGTGGTCCATACGGGCAGATTACAAGCCCAGACTCCAATTTGAGTCATCGTGAGAGAAGTCGGACACGATTCAAGTCCACTTGGGTGATCGGCATGCTAAACGATGTTGAATTGGCCCGAAAACCAGATGAAATGTGGTCGATTGAAGGATCGTTCAGGACTTTGCGAAGGCAGGGATTTCCTTGATTACCTTTGCCCAAATCTTAGTATTTCCATGATCAGCGCCTTCGATGAGGAAGAGAGAGCTCTTACCCTTGAGGCTCTTTACGACTCTATCAAGTTCGATAGAGTCGTATTTACTCACAGAGCAGTCTGCAGTGCCGTGAAATGTAAGAACTTTTGGAATCGTCTTTAATTTTTTTAGATATGGATAGAGATTTGAAGACTCGACAGCCGCTCGATTTTCAGGTGTCCGGATATCGCCAAACCATGGATTGACATATGAATCTTGCCCATAAGCGGGATCGGATTTGTTAGTACACGGATATTTAACTTTGTTTGCCGCCATAGTGTCGTAATTGGCGTTACCGAAGAGATTGAAGACCGCAGAGATTTCTGCAGAGACATTGAGATTCGGATCATCAGGTGAGTCAAAAACTGAAAGTTGATTACCAGTAAATGCGGCCATCAGAGCTAAGTACGATCCAGCTGAATCTCCGCCAGTTATAAATTTATCTGGGTTGTAACCAAACTTTGAGGAATTAGTCCTCAAGAACCGGATGGCTCTTTTTGCATCCTGGCCAGCTGCAGGAAATTTTGCTTCTTGAGATAGGCGGTAGTTAATTGATGCAACAGCAATCCCATTCTTGATGAAAGCTTCCAGAAGTTTTGCGCTGTCGTCATATTTCATCCAATTCTCATCTCCAACTACAAACCCACCACCGTGAGTCCAGATCATCAGTGGAGGCTTTTTTGAGAACTTCGGAAGATATATATCAAGACGTTGCGATACCGAAATATCTCCGTATTTAACATCTTCAAAAATTTTCATGGTCGAGAGCGATTTTTTTGATAAAAAGTAGGTGTGCTTAAGTACAAATGGCTCTTCCGATGCACCTGGATCGGGAAAATTTCCGTTTGGAGTTGGAGCTTGATTTGACGTAGGAAATGGTTCGCCCTTGACCCACCACTTCTTAACTCCGCCAATCACGAGACAGGCAAGAATCTTTCCATTAAAGGGACTTGTAATTTCAGTCGATTCGGCAGTTTCTGGACATGTTCGCCCTGGTGCAGGTTGACCTTCAGGATATCCAGCTGCCGGATCAGCAGCTTGTGAGCTTTGTTGAAAGGAGAAAATCAACGCTAACGTTGATGAGACAACCATGAACTTGAGCGTTCTAGATTGCGCAAAAAATTTTCGTCTCATTTGATAAACCTACCTATCTCTTCAGATTTCGGGTAGTCCCGATGGCTATCAGCATGTGGCCCCAACGCCATGACTGGAAGGTTAATGAGAATTCCCCGGACACCTTGCGTCATGGTTATTTCCAATTAGGGGTTCGGCTAGAAATCAAGGCGAGGGACAGGAGAATTGGGAAGAGAGATTTCGCGCGAAAGCGAGATCCTTTGAGGACCTGGCTCATCTGCCTAGGATAACCGAAGGATTATGAGCGTCTAAATCCTCTTTAACCAACATGCCCTAGAATTCTGTGATGGCGAGGCATGGCTTCAGAGATGGCTTCGCCGAACATATTTACTACTCCGATGATCCTCAGGTCGAAGAGCAGCCAAAGCCAAGCTTGCTCGCCAAAATAATTGGTGGCTTAGCAATTCTTGTCGCCGCCTCATTTTTCGTCAACACAACACTCGCGGCGAATATTTCGCTAACCGGCGCAAAACCAATTGAGTTTGGGCAGGGAATTCAACAGACCACGGCATGTTCTGGAAATACCGCCTTAAACATTCAGCCAGTCTCAACATTTTCAAATACTTCAAATGGCGGCTCTTACCAATTATCAGCTATAAAAGTTTCTAATGTTCCGAACACTTGTTATGGAGCTGATTTTCTTCTTTCAGTCTATGGAGAGACCAGCACAACTCCACTTGCATTATTTGGTGGCACTTCAACTGATGCCGTAATTTATAACAACGCGGGAACTTTTCAACCTGGTACCGGAAGCACAGGTATGACGGTTACAAGTAGTTCGGGGGAGTTCACGGCGAACTTCACCGTGCCAGTTGCGCTTTCCAGATCAATTTTTAGAATCACAATTCAAAGTACGCCACATGCAAGTGCTCCATGTGCATTAGGTGGCGATTGTCTTGTTGGCGATACCGGACCAGGTGGCGGCAAAGTCTTCTATGTTTCAGCTGGTGGATTCGCATGCGGTCTGACCAGATCTTCCACCTGTCATTACTTAGAGCTTGCTCCAACAAACTGGAATGGCGGTACCGATCCACAGAGACCGTGGGCGCAATCAACTCCAGTGGATTACACCAATACTTCACTCTTACTCAACCAAGCGCTTGGTTATGGAGCTCTCAATACCAAGGCAATCATCGATCAAGGAAACTCAAATACAGCAACCTCTGCAGCAGCATTGGCTGCATCGTATGCACCCACCGTTAATGGTGCCGTGGTCAACGACTGGTTCTTGCCTTCAGAAGATGATTTAAAGGAAGTATGGAATCAGAAAACTGTAATCGGCCTCGTGACATCCGGCGGAAATTACTGGTCTTCTTCATCCGTTGCTCAAGCAAACGGCCGATACTTTATTTTCGGTGGAGCAAACTTGGGTCAGGCCTCTGGATTGGGTAAAGCTTCAAACTTGTATGTTCGCCCCGCCCGCGCTTTTTAGCGCATATTTGAGCGACGCAAGACTTGTAACGTGACCTTCGAAGTGGTCACCACTCCAGAAGTTCCGTCTGTCGGAGTAAAGGTGGCGTAGACCTGTTTGTTGCCTGAAACTGCTGGCTTCCAGGTGCAAACTGCAGCGAGATTTGGTGCAGTGCCAGAAGTTGGAACTGAGAGACAGTTAGGTATCCGCTTCCCGTCGAAGAAGAATCTCACTTTGCCAGATAAGTTTGCAGTTACTGTAGCCGATTCGGTAATACCTTTAAGCACTACTCCATCAGCAAAAGGAGCAGAGATCGTCGGAACAAGTGTGTAGCGAATGATTACAACGCCACCCGCACCCGAACCACCTCCCACTGTCGGATCAACTCCGTATCCATAATTCGGCGAACCGCCTGAACCGTATGTCTTTGTTCCCGATGTGCTCCGACCATCCTCCCAAGGCAGGTAAGCAGAAACTTTGCTGTATTCAGTTGACGCTCCAGTGACAGAAGAAGTTCTACTACTGGAAGGAGTAGTTACGCCACCAAGTCCACCAGATGCGCCATCAGATTGATTGCCACCAACTGCACCTTGAATACCTATGTATGTATTACCGAGAAACGTAACTCCTGATGATGCGTAAGCACCCGCGAGACCACCAGTGATTTCATTTGTATAAGTACCACCACCGCTTGGGCGTGCACCACCACCGCTTCCACTAGATACAAAGTCTGAACCGCCTACACCGGCTTGCGCTCTCAAGCCGCCTTGGTAGTTATAGCCATTTCCACCGCCACCACCACCGACTTTTAAAGCGCCTAAATAACTTGTTCCACCATTTGCACCCTGCGTCGTAAGTGATGAACCAGATCCTCCGGCTCCTGCAACGATTGGAATTGTTCCTGAAACATAGATATTTGAATTCTGAAAGAAACCACCGGCTCCACCACCTCCGCCAGTTGCATTTGCAGACGAGTCACCGCCTCCGCCTCCACCGCCAACTACGATGGCAGAGATTCGTGTAACACCTGTTGGAACAGTCCAGATTGTTTCACTGGAATTTGTGAAGGTGACTATGCACTCTTGCCCGCTGCGCAAAGCAGATACATTTGCAGAGATTGAAACCGTTTGATTACATGCATCAGGATTGGTTCCGGTAGCGATTGCAGTTGCTGCACTTGCACTTGGTAGAAAATTAAGATTGAGAGAGACGGCAAGGAGGCAGAGAACTAGCTTCCTGATGCGGGTCATTGGATAATTCTAGGCTAATCAAACAGAGAAGCCTTGAGAGTGGGTTGTGAGGGACTCGAACCCCCAACCTGTAGCAATTCACAATTTGGCTTGTCGGTCGGCCCGATAAGGAAGTTACCCTTTTTATGGGCACGGGAGTCATGATATTCGTGTGGGTTATCAATAAGATCTCACGCTTGAAATCCCATCGGACTGGTCAGAATGTAGGTCAAAACTTGAGTCGCTAGGTAAAAACTCTGGACCATAAAGGTCAGTCGCACGTATTCTGATGAAATGTCGAACTTCAACAGAAAGTTAAAAATGAAAAAATCTCTTCAGCTACTTCTCGTCCTAGGCATGCTTTTTTCATTCCAGGTGCCTGCAAATGCTGCAAATAAAACCCTGAAGGGCGGGCAGGCAGTCACTGTAACTTATCCAGATACAGTCACGCTCAAGAAATCTGGCTGTCAAGACATTTCGTTTAAATACACCGTTGCGAAAATGCCTCAGATTTCATTTGCGTATATGGCTATTCTCGATGATGCAGATGCCCAAATTGGTGGCAACACTTTTTACAAGACTCCATCCGCTGATCAAACAGGTAAGATCTGGAAGAAGAATGGTTCCTTTAATTTAACTATTTGTAGAAGTGATTGGTCAAGAGATATTGGCGACGGCGAGTATGAAGATATGACCGGTGTCAGCAAGGGTACATACCAGCTGTACCTCATGGTTTATCCATCAACTGAGGCATTTGCAACAATCACTTTCAAGTAGTTTCATGCCATTCAAAATTCATCAAATGGTTTGTGGGCGATCCTCTAGAGGTGGCCGGTTGTCCATTTATTGATCACATTAAGCGTCCTTACGTTTCGGAATGACCTACTGATTGATAATCAATAAGGAATATCATCAAGGAAAGGAGTAGATATGGAATGGGTAGCGCTTAGCAATTTGAGGCTTTTTGTGTCAGGGGAATCCTTATTTAGAACTGAGGAGTTAAAGGAGTTAACGTTCCTTTTATGTGCAAAGCAAATGGAGTCGGGCAAACTTTCGATATGGATTGATGCTGACGAAGACGTCGAACCAGTGAGCATTGAAATTTTCGATGATGAATTCGGAATACTTACAGCTGAAGGTTTACAAGCTGAGATGATCGGGTTATTTGCACAAGATTCTGATCTAGTTTCACAAGATTTCGTTCAATTCTCTGAGGAAAGCGAATTGGCTCAGTACGAAGTGTCTTTCCCGACAGAAGACGCGGACTTGGAATATTGGCTAAATGAGATATCAAGCCAGGTCTATCCAGCCTTGGATTCGTATGAGCCTCAGGATAAATTTGAAGAAAACTTAAAGCAGTTCTGTCTTAGAGGCTTGACTAACTAAAGATCATTTATTGGTTACTCTTGGAAAATGAAGAACAAAACCTTTATTCCTCTCCTAGTAGCAACTTTTGTAACAGGATTGACACTAGGGTCGCTGGGTAGTGGTCAAGCTTCAGCTGATGAAGTAGGTCTTAGTGGCCCGCAAGCGCGAACAATCAATGTTTGCGTGGATAAGAAAACTTTAGTGATGAGAGCAACAAGCAACAGAAGGTTTAAAGGGCGATAAGGGAGATCAGGGCATACAAGGCGTCCAAGGGATTCCGGGGATTCAAGGCGCACAAGGAACCCAAGGTGATAAGGGGGATCAGGGCATACAAGGCGTCCAAGGATTGCAGGGGCCTGCTGGACAAAGTCCAAGCCTCAGGATTCAAAAAACCGGCTATCTCTTTTGGGAAACTTACACAGATCAAACATTCCCTCAGTTTGGAGATGGGCCAGCCAATATCACGAGCGCTCAATGCCCTAATGGACAAATTTACTGGGCCTCAATCCCTGCTGTGTGGGCAAATGAGAGTAATACTCAATTTAAAGGCGCGTTCTTTTGTTTTGTAAATGTGTATGCGCCTTAGAATAAAATTTGAGATCTCATTAAGTTGACTCAATTCTTGGGGCGAACCGATAGAAAATTGCATTTGCTTACTTTGAATAAAAGTAGCCTCCAATACTTCCGAATTTAAATAATTATACTTATGTAAGGGGCTGAATGTCCCACTAGATACTTGCGCAAGCCGGAATTCGGATGATGTACTGTTTGATTACCCAGAAAGGAAGTATCTTGAGAACAGATTTAGTGAACGCGTTCAAAGTTGCTAGCTACAATCTTGGAACCGAAAAATCTTCGCTACTTTCTGGCGCATTCGCAACACTAGAAGAGATAGCTGTTAATCTACCAGAAAATGAAAGAGTAATTTGCGTAGCTAGAGGATCACAAAATTTTAAGTCTACGTGGGTTCTTACTAGTTTAGGCATACACGTCTTTCAAAAGAATAAGATAACGACAGCGCAATCTTTTATACCCTTAAAACTAAAT
>JAUKPS010176171.1:0-11791 GCA_032273165.1 Chlorellidium tetrabotrys | reverse complement strand
CATTTTGTGGAAACTAGTGTTTTTTGTTTTTTTGTTTTTTTTAAGATTCTTTGATGAATAGAGCATTTAAAAGAACAGCATGAATTATAAATTAAAATAATAAAACATAATTGTCTTTACGCTCACTTTTAATCAATTAAATGAATTCTTGCTAAATAAAAGTATTATTGCTTAAATAATAATAACAAACAAATAAAATGAACTCTCCCAAACTTTTGAATGATGCAAAAGCTAAACAATGTAAATATATATTAGTTGAACTGTGCACATTTAAGCCATGACATTTCTAACAAATATATATTTACTAAAAATCTGCAAAACATATATATTTTGGGATTTTATTTAATTTATTATTCAAATATTTTAACTCTTCAGGCGTAAGTGGCATAGTAACATCGGGAGTTATCTGATTAAAATGTGGAACAAAATCGTAATCACCACCTGTACTTCCGTTGCTCTCATCTGAAAATACAGCGTGACCCCATCCTACAGTATATGCACCATCATCAAGGTCGTAAAATGTTGATTTATAACCTTCGGAAGTCTTTAGGTGTTCTATTAACCTTTCTGAAGATTTGGTTGGATAAGATTTAACTTCTTGAGTTGGTTGGTCTGCTGTGGCCATTTTCTGTTCTGAACCTTTATTCGCCACAATAGTTTTTACTACCTCTCTCTCAACTTCTGAACTAGAATTTGAAAGTAGTGAAGTCAAACCGCTAAAACCTATAACACCCAACAATGCAGTTGCCACATACTTTGTTAGCTTTAGTTTTGCAGAATATGATAAATCTGTTATATAACTTTTTAAATCCTTTACAAATTCTATAGCGCTCGCCTTATCCTTTATATAAGACAATGCTTTGTCCACATATTCCTTAGCCTTATTGTAAGAGTCTAATGTAGGATTGTCTTGATTTAAATCCCATTGGTATGTTGGTGAAATTTGATCTTTTACACCACTCTCTTTATCTCTTAAATCCCAATTATATGTTGGAGATTTTTCATCATCTCTAACAAAGTCCCAACTAAAAGTGGGAGACTTTTCTTCTGCCTCTTTCAAAAGACTAACCGCTTCTTTTAGGTAATATTTTGGCATTACCTTTTGTTCCATAATTAAACGAACTTGTCTTCTTGCTTCATTAATTTGTTTTGTATCGGAGTACTTCATTGTATTCTTTGTAATATCATTAACTCTAGCATAAGTGCCATTCATAAGTGGGCTTGGGAGATTTTCTATTGAGAACCAACCAAAGTCTAGATTTTCTTCATCCAAGTGAGGTTTAAATTTGCCCCTCACAAAACCTTCATAATAATAGAAATCTATGTTTTTTGCAGAGAAATGTTCCATTCCTTTATAGTTCAATCTTACTTGACCTGGTCTAATAAATAACTCTTCATACATCTCTCTTTCTAGAGCATCCAAAGCATCTTCACCCTCATCAAACTCTCCTGTTACCATAGCCCACTTCGGAGTTTTATCATTTCTCTTTATCAACAATACTTCTCCAGACTCTTCATCTTTAATGAGAGCACCAGCAACTCTTCTGACAGGTTTTTTTGATTCATCCAAAGACTCATTCACTTCATTCAAAAACTCTTCGTTGTCATCAACAAAGGCTTCGTTTAGTGTTTTTCTTATGTATTTTATGAGGCTTTCCACGTATATAAATATGTTATAAAAAAGGTAATTTAAATAAAAAACCCACCAATATCCTTGATGAGCTTATGTTTGTAAAATTTATTTTATTGTTGGAAGTATTTCCAAATTCTCTTACTTAATCTTACTCTAGGATCATTCTCAGTTCTGTTTAAAATTTCGTAAGGCAAAATAAAACCAAAACTTAAAAATACTCTTCTTGAATTAAACTCATTTGTCCAGTGCTTATATAGAGAAGCTTCAAACCCATAAAGGTCTGTCTCTTCAATACTTATTGATTCCTTATCAAGAAACAACTCATAATCTTCCGACAAAACACTTATATTACATTTGTAATTAATATATCCATCAATTGATGCGTCATAATGCGGAGTTATTTTTCCGCCCTTGCTCATATCAACCGCTTGAAGAAAAATGTTATCTTTCGGAAAATTAAATTCTTCTGATATTCTATCTATAATGTTATAGATAAAGTCAGGTAGATGCTCTCTCGAAACATCTGATGTTGATTGATACTTTGTAATATAATTTGTTAATGGCGTATTTGAAATATCGAACATATAAGATTTACCATTAAGTGTTTTAGATAACTCTGTAAGGTGATAATTACTATCACTACCATCATGGTTAACAGATTCAACCCAATCCACTATTTGGATTGCCTCATCTTTTGTGATGAAGTTTTTTTTTATTTTATATGTTTGGCCCAAGACCATATTTCCCAATTTTTTTTAGATTGTGTTTTTCCAAAAATTCTTTTGGGTTCATTGCCTCAATTATTGTCAATTCTGCAGAGTCAATCATTTGTTTTGCCTTTTCGTCAGTAACCGCTAGAACACACAATTTATGTGTTGCAGGTAATTCTCCTGTTGGCGATAAATCTATTCTTAAGATATTATCGTTTTTCATCTTTTCTCTTGCTTGTGAAACTTTAGATTCCTCACATAATATACAGATTCTCATGTTACTTATTTTTTAGCAAATTTATTAACTCTATTCTTTCCTCTTGTGTGATTGACTTGATTTTTCTCATATTAACAATTTCTTTTAATTGTTCAGGAAGAAAAACACCTTCCAGTGCTAATTTAGCTTCTTCACACTCTCTGTACGTCATTTCAAACGCATCTTTTACATCGTCAACCCAAGTTTCTGTTTCCACTGACTTAAGATATTTATTGTCAGTTGTTCTTTGTATTATTTTTATCATAATGTTATTTTTTTTAATTAATCATTAAACGCCTCAAACGTGAATGTATCATCAGGTGAAAACTGATTTTTTATTCTTTCAGTCGTTGTTAATATAATACCATCCTCAACGTTTGGGTCTACTGAAAAAGTACCAAGATAACTAATGGTTGGGTCGTTATTTAAGGCAGCAACCAATTCATAAATATTACTAACATATGAATAGTCACCATAAAAAGTTTCAACATTATTTTGTCCTGCAAAAATATCAATAGATATATTCCCATAAGGAAACGCATTAACGTTGATTCCATATACTACTACAGGAGTTAACGGATATTGCTTAATTTTAATATCAACTGGAGTATAATAAAGAGCATTATCAACTAAACTACCATCAAAATACATATCAATAAAAAGAACGGAATCTTTTTCTATCATACTATTAACTCCAGGAATCCCAATTGGAGGAATCCCAAATGGAAGCCAATCATATGGATATTTAATTTGTGTTGTTATTTCCGTTTTAGATCTAGGAAAAGAATTAAATACTGGTCCTGTATTATTATTATATGCAACATAATAACCATTCCCACCAAATGAATTCCAATCCCACTCAAGATCATACCCTAAAGAATTTTCTAACACATCAACAATTAATCCACCATCAGATGATAATTCTGAATTATATTGCCAAACGTTAGGAGTTTCTCCTGTTGCAATAAAAACAGAGCCTGTAGAATTTGGAGTTAAACTATTAACTGTGATTACTATGTCATTAGTTGGGCTAGAACCTCCAACGTCATTACCTGATATTGTTATTGTTTCTCCATATATATAGTTACTTCCAATCGATGTGTTTTCAATAAATGTACTTGTTCCTGCAGTTATATAAATATCGAAGGTTGCATCATAACCAGAAGCGCTTGTTGTTCCTGTGATATCAGCAAATGAACCATTAATTAAAGGTACACTATTCCACAAATAATTAAAACTAGATATACCTCCAGTTTGAATATCTGCAACATTTCTGAAATCATCATTGGATTGATAGCTTGTAACAGTGTATGTTTCACCTATAATTAATCCATAATTAAATGAAGTAATATTAGTACCCGTTACAACTCCTGTTTGAGTTAATAAAGCTCTATAATTTACAATATCATTACTAACAGATGATCCTGTAATATTTAAATTACCATTAATTGTTAGGTCACCATTTATAATTTGACCCGTTGCATTATTTGTAATATATTTTGTTGCCATTTTTTTTATTTTTTAATCGCTATATACGTTAAGTGAATATATTCCGTTTGGACAATATTGTTGTTTTAGTGATGGGTTAATATATAAACCAAGTGTTCCGTCATTATTATTGAAGAAATATCCAAAAGACCTAAAGTTGTTATTAAATAGTGTGACCAAATCTTGAACATTATTTGTAGTTGTAGAGGTTGTACCCCCACCATTGCTATACACTCCATCACAATAAAATTCAAAACTAGACCAAGTTATTGGGAATGATAATGATTGACTATATATTGGAATATATCCTGAACTTATATAAATTGAGTCGATGTTTAAAACATCATCCTCATCGTAATATGAAACTCTTTTATCGCCTAATTTTCTTTCAAAAATTTCCTTAGTGTAATGATCATAAAACAATGAAGCGGGAGTAACGCCAGTGACGGTGATTACAACATCATCAGAATAAACCGAATCGACAGTTATTGTGATATTATCAGGGCCACCAAAAACAGCACCATCTATCGTTAGTATCTCACCAACTAAATAATAACCTCCACCATTAGTAAGCACAATATCACTAACCAAATCAGCAGTAACCGTAACATCAAAAGCTGCATTCTCACCAGATGTCCCTTGTGGAAATATATTAGGATATGTACCAGTCAATCCTGATTTACCAATAGCATCACTAGAAAAACCATCAACAACTCCTACAACACCACCAATTTGAGTTCCTAATATTGTTAAAGTATCTCCAGTTTCATATAATCTACCTCCTGACGCACCGCTGAGACCAACAACAGAACCTCCTGATACATCAATATCAAAAGTTGCTCCAAAACCTTGAGCAGAGACGGTTGAATCTGGCTCTAAAGCATAGTAAGTACTAGTTGTAGCACTTGTTCCTGTGGCAATATAAGTAAATCCTGTAACATTTCCATAATTAAGCGTAAAAATGGTATCTTTAATCTCTGTATTTATTACATTCCATTGGAAATAATTACCAATTTCATTACTTTCAAAATTATCAGGAATAGAATTGTTATAGAAATATTCACCTACATTGTTATCATAAAAATTATTTCCTATTTTATTTCCTCTAGGCGCACCATAACCAAAACCAAAATTATCACCTATATTATTACTGTTAAAATAACTTCCAATTTGATTTGTTTGAAATCCGTTATCTATATTGTTATTATCAAAATCAGATTTAATTTCATTTCCGTAAAAATTACTACCCACTGTATTGTTGGAAATTGACGAGCCAAGAGTATTGTCATTGAAATTATCTCCAAAGGTATTATTATAAAACCCGCCACTCCACTTGTTGCTGTTCATATAGCCCAAGAAATTATTATCATGTGTATATGAGCCGATATTATTACCGTATGTATCACCAGAAAACTGATTGCTTCCTACAAAAGAAGCAATAGAATTGTTTTGAAAATAAGAACGAACATAATTCCCTTTAAACTCATTAACAATTGTGTTAAATTCAAATCCATTACCATTATATGGTTGAGTATAAATTGAATTCCATTCTGTTTCTGCAGGTGAAGTGCTGCTATTCCAATTACTTTCTAATACGACATTAAATATTCCTCCATTGTTTCCCCTTTTTATTTCAAGACGACCTGGAATAATCACATCCACTTGAGATGTATAATTTGATTTTGTGAAATATACAGTTGATCCAATAGATGGGTATACTTTTGTTCTTTCGTATGAAAACCCACCACCATTTGAATATTCTTGATAGCCTTGAGTCCACTGTGTGAATTTAACTGTGTAATATTCATCATAAGAAGTTAACTCAGTTAATACTGAACCAAAAGACCAAGTTGTTGGCTCAGTTCCCGTAGCAGTAAAAATACAACCGTTTGTATTAATAACACCGCTTATTACATCTGCAATATTGCTAAAGTCGTCATCACTTTGATAATCTGCAATTTCATATGTTTCACCAATTACTAAATTGCCACTAGATAAAGTTGTACCCGAATCATGTTGGAAATGCATTATAAGCTCTTTACCTAAAATAAGATTACCTATGTTCCAATAATTTAATGAGGCAAGAAACGTGTTGTAGGTTCTAGCTGTTAAGTTTTCAACAGCTACACTGTCCCAATTAAAATATTGTGTATCACCTAAAGTATTGTTTTCAACAGTATTACCGATTTGGTTATTATTAAACTCATATGAAATACTGTTATTATTAAAATAGCTACCAATTTGATTGTCGTAGAAATTATCGCCAATTAATTCATTATTGTTAAATCCATCACCTATATGGTTACCATAAACATCGTAACCTATATTTTGGTTACCATTAAATCCATTGCCAATGACATTTTTATAGAAATTTCCATTAAAAATATTTTCATTTAATTGGTTGGCAATTTGGTTATTTTGGAAATCTCTTCTTATAGTGTTTGATTCAAAATTATTTCCTATTGAATTTCTCCAAAATCTTAATTGACCATTATTACCATCTACAGAGCTGTTAATATCTGAATAATGTCCAATGTTATTATTTTCAAAGTGTACTCCAATAGAGTTTTCATAAAAATTAAAGTAAATTTTGTTATTATTAAAATCGTTACCAATTTGATTATCGAAAAAGTTATTGTAAATCAAATTTTGATAAAAATCTTCTCCAATTGTATTGCCCCAAAATGATTCCCTAATGACATTATCGTTAAAATATTCTCCAATATTATTGCTATAAAAACCATTGTTATAAATCGTATTGTTATAAAATCTGCCCGCAATCGTATTTCTTAAAAACCAATATCTTCCTGTATTATTATAAGACCTATCGCCAATAGTATTTGAATAGATTCCAGAGTTATCACTATAGAATACATTATTTGCCAATAAAAAAGATGAGTTACTTACATTATCCTCAAGATAAAATCTAGAATAGTCCCCTATGTAATTATGTAATGCAGTTCCGTTTAAATTAAAAGTTAGAAAACTACTCCAATCTTCTTCATTTTTTTGTCCAATATAAACTTCTTTATATTCATCATAATTACCAGTTCCTAGTGCGTTGTAAAAACTATATGAAGTCCCACAGAAAGGGTCGGTAAACGTAGGATCAACCACAATGGTTAATTGTGTATCAGTTATTGCACTAACAACCTTAACACCAAAATCACTTCCATCTTTGTCAATTATTAATATATCACCTGGATTAACTTCACTTGAAAAAGAAGTGCCAACACCCACTAAAGTATCGTCTGGAGAAGACTCTAAAGCATATATAGTTCCTGTTAATTTAATTTCCTTATCATATGATTGAAATCTATTAAAGAGGATGTTTCTATGATCATAATCAGTTCTATTGTTGTATTCATCAACTCTCTCTGTAATTCTACCGTAGGCCTCTCCACCAGTAATTTCAGTCGTATTCCAGGTCCAATCATATTTTATTGTGTCATTTGGATATGCTGGTTGATATGCAGTAGAACTAATCGTATTAGAGCTTATAGCTTGTACAATAAGAGGTTCAACATTACCTTGTCTGTAATCAATTACCTCGCTTGGTTTATTATCACCATTTACATAATATTCAGGAACATCATAGCAGGTTTTAAAATCTGTTATTAAATAATAAGAACCTACACTTAAAGATGATCCAGTAATCAAACTTGTAAGCCCACTATAGTTAGTTGTGATATTTACAACGTATTTTGTCTCCATTTTTATCTTTTTAATAAATATCTAAAAAAAAGATACCAAGGAGGTAAATATTAAAATAAAAGCCTGCCATAATTATGACAGGCTTGTGAGGTCAGAGAGGGATTCAAACCCCCGATGGGCTTTCGCCTATAGATTTGCAGTCTATTGTCTTCAATCACTCGAACCATCCGACCTTATATGAAACCTCCAACTAAAAATTGGGGGCTATAGTTTTACATTTCTGTTCTATTTCTTCTAAAGGTTCTACCTTTTCTATTTTTCTTCTTTGCGCCTCTAACATGGAAGTCAGCAGCAACAGTTGCAGCCCAAGCATTTGGTTTAAATCTAGACCTAAATCCAAGACCTTCCAAATAAGCTCTAGAAGCGTCATAAAGAAGATTTGATTTATTTCTACCAGACCTGTGCTTGTTTTCTTCAATATACTTTTTAATTTCAGAAGCCTTACCTCTTAAATCACTAGGTATATCTAAACCTGGATCTGGATTTATATCCACATCCAAATTGACCAATTTATCTTGGTGAGAGCTCAAACCTTTTTTCTTCAACTCTTCTATTGTCATTGGAGTTACAATTCCAGCAAGAACATCTTCTAGGTAGAAACCAATTTCAGCAAGCCTTTCAACTTCACCCCAAATCTTATTGAAGATATTGTCTTGTTTTGCTTCCTTAACTCTCTTTCTATCCTCCTTAGGATCTCCTGTTTTTGTAATTACCTTTCTTCTTGAATCTACAAATTCTCTAGAAAATATATAGTGTACACCATCTTTCTTAAATTCATCATAAAAGCAAATTGTTGAAACATAACAAAGCGTAGAAGCATTGACTTCATCAGAGTCGCATCCTACATATACACTCACGCCAGGATTATTACGAACATATTCTCTAACATATTCGCTTAGGTCTTCGATAAAATCTCCACCTAATTTTTTAAACTTTCTATTTTCCATCTTCCGCCTTTATTATAAATATAAACTTTTTATTTACCAATTTTAATAAGTTTCTCTAAAGCATCCTTATCTCTTATATTAAAATAGATTCCACATATTCTAATTTTAAATCCTTTAACAAACTTATAATTTTCAAACTTCCAAAACCACTGACTCATATAACCTCCTACATAATGTATGCGAGAAATATACGAAACATTAATTCTCATTTTTCCAATTACCATAATACAACTTTTTTGTGACTCTATCGGGATTCGAACCCGAACTGTATGGATTTTAAGTCCATTGCGTCTTCCAGTTGCGCCATAGAGCCATATTACGCACATTCTTGTAGCCGAGGCGGGAGTCGAACCCGCACGGACATTACTGCCCACTAGATTTTAAGTCTAGCATGTACTACCAATTTCATCACTCGGCCATAAACAAAAAAACCCAAACATTACTGCTTGGGTTTAAAACAAATTATGATACAATTATCAACCCAAACTCAATCGAAAATCTAATAATAGATATTCAGCCCCACATAATGGAGTCGATGAACATAATCCTAAATCTATATTTTTAATTTTCATTTTCATTTGTACACAAATATAACTCTTTTCTATTAAATAATCAAATTTTTCTTAAAATATCATTTCTTTCCCAACGATATTCTTTGCCATTTGGTTGAGTTTCGATAAACCTAGTCATCACTTCTCCAACAATTACACTCAATAGCGGAGTGTCTACTATGAACCTGTCAAATACATCTCTTGGACTTAACATCTCACCTCTATATTCAATCAAACCTTCTTCTGTAACCAAAAACTTATTTGACTGAGGTCTTTCCTTTGTACATATTGACAAAATTGTCACAGGGACTGATTCTTTCAAAATGCTTTCTACACTTACTGATTCCATCTTTTTAATTATTAGTACGGAAGGAGAGAATCGAACTCTCATCACATGTGTATAAGACATGCGCTTTCACCGTTAAGCTACATCCGTATGTGCGTATGTCTATTTCACCTTCCATATTATTAATTTTAATCATTTTCTTTCACAGGCGCATACACGCATTGCGGTAATTACACTCTGTCCAATCACGTGCGCAACCTGCTTATTTGTGGATGCAGCAGGACTCGAACCTGCGACCCCCCGTTGTTACGGGTGCTCTACCAACTGAGCTATACACCCTACCCTCTAAGTGTTTCGAATCACTCTTTGGGCATCTTCGAAGAGTAGTCATAGCTGGATTCGAACCAGCCACCTCAAAAGTATCAGTTTTGTGCTCTAACCAAATGAGCTATATGACTATATTTTGTAGTGATGAAGGGATTTGAACCCTCGTTGCACTTTCGTGCCCATCTTATCAGGATGGTGACTAAACCGCTCATCCACATCACTATATTTTGTGTACCCAGTAGGATTCGAACCTACGATGGAGGAATTCCCTCTCCGCATTAAAAGTGCGGTGCTGTCGGCCAACTAAGCGAATGGGTACATTCTAATTTAGTGCGCCTGGAGAATTTCGAAATCTCGACTTTCCGTTTAAGAGACGGAAGCTCTTCCTCTGAGCTACAAGCGCATTTAATTTAAGTGGATCCTAAGGGAATCGAACCCTTTTGTATTCTGGTTAAAAGCCAGGAGCAACGCCAAATTTTGCTAAGAATCCTTTGTGTGCGCCTGGAGAATTTCGAAATCTCGACTCCTAAATTAAAAGTTTAGTGCTCTTCCTCTGAGCTACAAGCGCATGATGTTATAATCAAGGCTTGCAACTTTGCAAATGCAAGCCTCTTAACGTTTCTTATATTTCATTTTCTTTTTCATTTTCTTTTATTCTTTTTTACATTCATTTTTTGTAGAGCTGAAGGCGAGGCTCGAACTCGCAACCTTACCCTTACAAGGGGCCTGCACAACCAATCGTGCTCCATCAGCATTTTATTTGAGCCATAAGTCTGATTTGAACAGACGACCTCTTCCCTACCAAGGAAGCGCTCTACCAACTGAGCTATAACGGCATTTTGGAGTTCTAACTGGATTCGAACCAGCGTTTACCATCATTCCTACAATCGTCACTGTAGTAATAGAACTCATTTTTGGGTGCATGAAGAATTTTGAAATCTCGACCTCTAGCTTCACAAGCTAGCGCTCTTCCTCTGAGCTACACACACCATATAAATTGTCTAAATTGGAAACCTTACAAGCAAAAACGTGCTCTACCAACTGAGCTATACGCTTTCCATCAAGGTACACGCAGCAGGACTCGAACCTGCGACCACGGCTTTAACAGAGCTAGAAGTAGCGTTGCAAATAGCCAATTTAGACAATAATTTTAATTCAAAGAACGTTTTCTTTTTTTTGCTGAGATGGAGGGACTCGAACCCACTCTCCTCGGCTTAACAGGCCGTAGCTATATACCACTTAAGCTTCATCTCAATTTTTGCTCATCAGGTTGGATTCGAACCAACTTCTTCCTAGTCTAATGTTTCAAGACCAACCGACCTTTGTTGCGCAACAAATTAGGTCTAACTGATAAATGTGCTCTCCAGGGGAATTTCGAAATCCCGACATTTCGATTAACAGTCGAATGCTCTGCCTCTGAGCTACTGGAGAATATATTTCAACCTTTTCCTTTCGGAAGGCTTTGGACGTTTCCAAAACCTTTAAGCATAAAAAAACCCGACTTAGATTTCTCTAGTCGGGTTTGTATATCTTTTTGTATTCTGTGTTTACAATGTTGTTAAATCACTTGTACTTTTTATACATAATCCGACCATTCGACTGTGCTTTTTATTGCAAATCGTATTATTAATCGTTATATGTAAATTTAAACCGTACATTGTGTTTTATTTTAAATAGTTAAAAAAATTGTTTTTCTCTTATTTATACGTACAAATTTAGATAAAGTTACGAGAAAAAAAAAGTTTTTTTTAAAAAAAATGTAATTTATTTTTTAAGTGTTTGATTATTAAATATATATGTTTTTAATTTTTATTATCCCTAAGTAATTTTTTTTCTTCTTTTGAGTTATATCACCAGATTCAACCCTGTCGTTATACAA
>JAUKPS010176060.1:0-11818 GCA_032273165.1 Chlorellidium tetrabotrys | reverse complement strand
CAAGGACGATTTTGTTCAGCCGAAGAGGTTGTCAAAAGCCAACCCGATATTATCTTCGGTTGTTGGTGTGGCAAGCGGGTGAAACTGGATAGCTTCGCCACGCGGCCCGGCTGGGAAAATATCCCAGCGCTTAAAAAGAATGAAGTGCATGAGCTCGAGCCGGAGATCTTTTTACAACCGGGGCCGGCCCTGTTTGTGGATGGACTAGACATAATGGTGCAACATTTGGAGAGATTCAATTTACGGCCATGAAAACGATACTACTTCTAAGTCTTCTCGTATTTTCGATCACGACGTTGGCACAAAAGATGTCACCCGAAGAGTACGCTCGCAAGCGAGCTGAGTTTGACCGCCGTTTGCGTGAACGTATTTTCAATAATGCCAATGCAGATTCTGATCGCTGGGTGCAAGAGATGGAAAGCGCCATGGAAGAGCTGATGCAGGATTCACTCAGGGACATCGAGTCTCTTCGTCGTGAAAGTGATTCCTTTGGTTTTGGCGCACGCGGTGGAACACAGTTGGCCTGGTCAGAGAGCAAAGACGGCCGGACCTTAACAGTGACTCCTGCGAATCCGGATGTTCAAATGGATGTGCAGATCTTAAATGGCATCATCACGATTAAGACTGAGGTGACGAAGGGAAACAGTCGCTCGCAAAGCTCCAGCACCCAGATGGTTCCCGGAGACTGCGACGGGAATCTCGTTAAGACTGAAGGGAGGGACGGCAAGCTCGTGCTGTTTTTCCCTTGGAGAAAGTCAGAAACCGAGCGTAAGCCTTTGAAGACAGGGCAGCCTCAAATAGACATTTGAGACTTAAATATCATTAAAGGTCCCGGCAAGATTTACCGATAAAGCTTCAACCCAACAAGGGAGCTTCTATGAAATGGGTAACTTTGCTAGTTTTGACCGTTGTATTTTCAGGTTGTGCGCATCACTTCCGTGACCGTCAAATTTCTTCTGTGGACGAAAAATTCGAAGAGCAACACGAACGCAAGACCTTCATGGAACCGCGTGGTGGTCGTTACTAGAGTTACTTCTTTTCCCATGTTGGAATTTGGGTGATTTCAAGCCGAATGCGTATATATGATTCGAGCCTACTGAAGACCACAGCATTGCTGTGGTCTTCTCGTTTTAGACCCTGAAACCAACAGCCCTTACTATTCTCCCCGTGCTCGCAATTGCGAAACTTACATTTCACGGCACCGTCTGCGATGTCGGGGAAGTAGTTGAGTAATTCTTCTTCATCTGAAATATCCGAAAGCGACATCGAGCGGACTCCTGGCGAATCCACCAGCGTGAAATCTCCACACTCAACTAACTCGGCCCACGTCGTGGTGTGCATGCCTTTGCCGACCTTACCGAGATCACCACTCAAGAGTTCGACTTCGCCGCCGGAGAGCTCGGTGATCAAACGGCTCTTGCCCACGCCGGATTGTCCGAGCAGAATGGCCGTGTTGCCCTTGAGCATGTTCTTTAATTCGTAGAAACCATTCCCCAGCACGCTCGCCTTGCGATCCGGATCTTCCGCGCACACTTCAAACGTCGTCACGCCTAATTGCTTCACGCGTTCTGCTTCAAAAGCGAGATCAAACTCACCGTCGAAGAGATCCATTTTATTAAATACGAGGAGAGCAGGGAGCCCCCACTGTGTGGCACGGACCAAGTAGCGATCCACCAGCCCGCGCTTGTAGGTCGGCTGGCCCGCGCTGACGACAATCAAAACCGCGTCGACGTTGGCCGCGATGATTTTTTTTGTGTGCTCGCGTGGGATGTTTCTGAAAATAGTACTCGTGCGTTCCTCGGCCGAGGTGATGGTCCACTGCGACTCGCCGTCGGGCTCGAGGTTGACGTTGTCGCCGACCACTAGGCCGTTGTCATTCTTGAGGAGCATCGCCAGTGCGGTGGCGGAAACGATATCGCCCTCCGCCGTGAGGCAGTCAAAAATGCGTTTGTTCGAGCTGAAAATGCGTGCTTTTAAAGACATGGGAGCTGCTTGTACCACTTCGCACTGACTTTGACATTGACTAGAAGGGGGTCACAAATTATTGTGATTTCAAGATGATGCACCCATAGCTCAGCTGGATAGAGCAACCGCTTTCTAAGCGGTCGGTCAGAGGTTCGAATCCTCTTGGGTGCGCCACTTCAAACTAAGACCTATTCTGAATATCGGCACTGCCGCAACTCCCGAACTAAAGAAACATGATGAAATATTTTTTTGCGTTTCTCTCCGTATTGCCAATGACCGTATTCGCCTCAGAAACTCCATGGCGCAGTTTTCGGTTCGTGGAAGCAAAAAGCGTAAAGGAAGTGAGCAGCTTACCCCCCAAGCTCGAACTAACTTTTGAAGTAATGTGCAATGAAGAATTGATCAAGGTCATCAGGCATGACTGGATCGATCCTAGATCGAAACTGACTGTCATTACGGTTGGCGCTCTTGTTCGGGAGAATCCCTTAAGTAGTTGTGCCGGCAAGAAAGTAGAAATCAAGGCAGATGCTGGAGCGACTTTTTCAGGCAGACCGTATGAAGTGAGCCGCATAAAAATTCACTAGCGTGCTCCGTTGGGAAGTCCACAAATAGGATGCGCCACTTTAGCTGTTAGCTTTTTTGAATGCCTAAGTGAACTTCAGCTGCAACAAAATCGATAAATGTCCGAAGCTTGGTTGAGATAAATCTCTGGTTTGGATAGACCAAATGGATTGGGATTTCAATGGAATGCCAATCACTCAGCACTGGTTTTAAAAGCCCCGCTTTCACTGACTCTTTAACTAAAAAACGCGGCATGAAGGTGATTCCTGCGCCGCTGATGGCCGCTTTTTCAATCACACCGAAGTTGTTCGACATCAGTTTTGGTTCGACCGCTAGTTTCTCAAGTTTTTCTCCATTCACGAGTTTCCATTCAAGACGATGCCCAGCTCTTGAAAAAGCAAGCTTTGGTAACGTTTCCAAGTCGGAAACTTTTTTCAGTGGCGCCATTGATTTAATGAACTGCGGAGAGGCGAAAAGGCCGTAGGTGAAGCTACCTATTTTTCGACAGCTCAGTGATGAGTCTTCAAGCGGACCAATGCGCACGCCGAGATCAAATCCTTCGTAAGCAAGATCGACGTATCTGCCCGTCAAATCAAGTTCGAAGTTGATTTTTGGATGAAGGTTTTGAAATTTTAAAATGATTGGATTCAGAACAGTTAGACCAAATTCTACACCCGCCGTGATCCGAAGTTGTCCCTCCGGTTCTTCCGATGATCTTTTTACCAACATCTGAGCGTCTTCTACAGTTGCTAGAATGGTATTGGCCCTGTGTTGAAACTCACTGCCGATTTTCGTGGGCCGAACTTGTCTTGTCGTTCTGAGTAAGAGCTGCGCCCCGATTTGCTCTTCAAGCTCTTTGATTTTTCTACTGAGTGTTGCTTTGGGAATCCTGGTTTTCTTCGCCACAGAAGAAAAACTTCCTGCTTCTAAAACTTTCGTAAAGAGATACATCGATTCAAGGTCAAAAAATTTATCCATAGATTGTTCCATATTATGAGACGTAGTTTCTCGAAGTCGAGTGATTGTTTCAGTTCGTTGGTTTTACATATAATAAGCGCATTGCGAAACGGATTGGAAAGATTGCCTCGGCGGCTTAGTTCAGTGTTGGGCGCGACAGTAACGATAGAAACAAGCAAACGATAGGGAGATGTATGAAAAGCTTAGCACTGATTGTTTGGTGTGTGTTTGCCATCAACGCATACGCGAAAGAAGAAAAGTTTCGTTTTAGCGCTGCCTACAATTGGGCAGATACATTTGATATTGCGGAGACTGGGAACTTCGCCAAGTCGGGAAAACTCGTAGGTTCTTGGTCTTGGAAATTTAGCAATGGGGGTCGCGGAAATTCTCACTTCGTAAGTACGTCGTACTTTCGTCTGCGGCCTTATATCTTATCTGGTTTGATTAAGTTTAATATGTGGGAAGTTGATAATTCAAAACCCGAAGAAGAGATTCTTCTCATGGCATATGAGGGCATCTCTTCAACCCCTGATGGTGTTACAAAAATCAAAGCGACCATTGTCGGCGGTACGGGTAAGTATAAAAACGCAAGCGGAACAGCCTCTTGGGTTTCTGTTAATGGTTTTATCAAAGAAGGTCGTGGCATCTTAAGATTAGAATAGGTCCATGTAAGGAGATTTTGATGAGGATATTTAGGATGATACTTTTGGTGCAAGTGTGCACGCTGCTCGGCTATACGATGATGGTCGGTTCGAATAATGGATGGAATCTTTTCGAGATTTTTTTCACCGATATTGCAAAAGTTAGTTGGGCCGGTCAATTCAATCTTGATTTTTTAATCCTGCTTAGCTTGTCAGCTGTGTGGACTGCTTGGAGGAATGAATTTTCTGCAAAAGGGCTTGTGTTGAGTTTTTGCGCGTTCTTTGGCGGAACCTTCTTCATCGTCCCCTATCTGTTGTATTTATCAATCGCAGAGCAAGGGAGTGTTAAATTTATGCTGATAGGTAACAATTCAATTTAACTGCGAGTGTCGTGACGAACGATAATTGAGCCGCAGGACAAGATGATGAAGGAGTACGCAAGATTTTAACAACTTCATCGTCCTTAAGTCCTCACGAGATTCCAAACGGAGTTTCGTTCAGATTTGTTTTACAGAACACACTGATTGTCGCCGAGCTTTGCCGGGACTTTTGTAAGATCAAGCTTCTTGAGCGTGACGGTGACCTCGTAGTTGACTTCACTCTCGCGGCTCTTCATTTCGATGCTTGTCTCGGTCATGGCCTTCACGCTGAAGTGTTGGTCGGCTTCGGAGGTTGGGACGGCCGACTGGCCCGAGCTCTCCGCGTAGCACGACGAGTGGCGCTGACCCGCCAGCTGGAACTTCGTGGAATCTAGCTTGCAATTGTAAACGGTGATGAAGGTATCGTGGATGTCTTTTGAGTAGACCTTACACTTGTCGCCTTCCTTCACCAGGATGTCGGTACTAACGACGACGCCGTTGATCTTGTTCACCATCTCGTAGGCCACCTTGGAAGGCGCCGCAAGCGTCAGTAGAGGGAAGGCAAGTACACAGAGTGCTAAGATTGTTTTCATGGGAATAGCGTAACGCGAGAATGCGACCGGATGCTGGGGGTCTGTAAAAAAGTGAGAGTGTCGAAAGTTTAGACAGTGTCATGGGCCTGCGAAAAGCGTTTTAAGCCCTTTAGGAACAAAGGCTATTCGCAAATCAACGTATCCGCCACACGCCGTCCCATCACCTGACCGGAAGTCGACCAGCGGATTTGATTGCCGGCCTTCGAAATGAGAGTGACGAATGTGCTGATCACTTGCCGATTGGCAATCATGGTCTGGTTCACGACCAACACCCTTTGACGACAGCTGGTGGTGATCTGGGTGAGGACGTTCAGACCGGTGCTTGTGTCACGATGCTCTTGGTTGTACGTGAGTCCGTCGGCAACAACGGACTGTTCAATACGTTCCTGCGTTTCAAGGCTGATGGCGCTCATGCGATAGAGTGGCACGTTGCTTTGAAAAGTCTGCGTGATGATAAGGTCTTCTAGACCAGATTGCTGCCCCGTCGTCGACCGGCAAGTTGAATAAAAACCCGCAAGACTTGGGCAGGCCATCGCGCTGGCCGAAAGGAAGATGAGTCCGAAGACGAAAGAAAATCTCATTACTTATATTTAAGTTTTCTTTGCACAATTTGTCTGCGGAATTTTTTGTATTCAACCGCGGAAGCGGGACGCAGGTGTTCGCGCTGAACGAAGAGGGGTTTGCCCTTAGAGCTGTAGACGATTTTTCGTGCGCGGATCTCGCCATCTTCTTTGGCTGCCAAACCTTTGACGAGCCCTTTGTCTTTCATGCGAGCGTTGATAGCCCACTCTTCCCAATGCCAGGGGGTCCCTGTGAAACGCACGGTACCTGTGAAGCTTTTGAGGTTGTCTTCAACCGTATAAACACCAAACTCTTCAGTCGCAGTGTAGTTGGTCACGATCTCACGAGCAGGGTCCTGCGGTGTGCGGCCAGGAAGGACGTATTCTTCCATGATAAGCCCTGCGTCGGGGTCCTTCGTGATGCGTGCCACCATAGGCAATTTACCAAACGGCTTCTTGGAACCGGGGATGCTCAAGGTGATCTCGCCAATATAGTGTTCGACTTTCGCACTTGGGATATGGGCGCAGGCGCTAAGAAGAATGAGAAGGAGCAGCTTCATTTCGCTGACGCTTTGTAGATCGCAGCGACGGAGTATTCACCGCCCAGTTCTTCCAGCGATAGATAGAGTGTCACGAGCATCACACCCAGCAGTAAGAAGTCGGTGGTGAGGTGAACTTTCTTTTCCATTAAGAATGTGAAGACGGCCTGAAATGACTTTTGAAAAGTCTCGAGGCGAAAGCTCATGGGAGCGTCGAGGGCCTGTCCGAAGTGTGCTCGAAAAAGTGTGGCCATGCGTTCACGATCTTCCACGGACCAGCTGCTTTGGGTGAGGCCGGTTTTTTCGAGGCCTTTTTCAAAGCGTGCTTTGTCTTGGCCGTAAAAACCCCCGTAGAGATCGACGAGGCCATCGATGAAACCAGCTGAGAATTCGCCCCAGAGTGATGTCGGGTTCCAGGCCACTTGATTGTTTGCAACGCCGAAGCCACTGAGGCGCAAATCTAAAAACATGGCCCCGGGGCGAGTGAGTTGTTTGAAATACACCGCGAGGATTTTTTCACCCAACATTTGGCGGGACTCGCTGGTGGCCGGGGGAGTGGGGGCGAAGTCCACAAAATTAACCCCTGATGGAAGACGGGGCATAACTTCCTGACGCGCGTTATCAGCACCCTCACCGGTGATGAGCCGCTTAGACAAGAGTGCGGCATCCTTCATAAGTGCGTTCCAGGACACCACTTCGAATAAAATGGTGGGAACATGCTTGAGAAGATCTTTGAAAGCGCTCGGGAGCCATGACATGAAGGACATGACCCTATTATCCTAAGGAAGTCACATTTCTCCAAGGAAAGACCGTGTCTCGTTTGTTAATAGCTGGAGCATCAGGGTTTATTGGGCAGGCACTGCTCCATAAGCTGCAATCTGACCCCCAGCTCTCGATAGTGGCCCTATCACGTCAACAACCTATCGTTGGTCACGAGCGCCTCGAATGGCGGCAAGCGGATATCTTTTCACTCAAAGATATCGTGCAAGCGATGGATGGCTGCGATCAAGTGGTGTACTTGGTTCACTCCATGCTGCCGTCGGCTTCTCTCGTGCAAGGCACGTTCTACGATCTGGATCTGATCCTCGCCGACAACTTTGCCCGCGCCGCTCGTCAGACCGGTGTGAAGCATGTGGTGTACCTCGGTGGTCTCCTGCCGATAGAGCAAGCGGTACTCTCTTGGCACCTCAAGAGTCGTCTCGAGGTCGAGCAGTGCTTGCAAGCGGCGGCGCCACAAGTGACGGTGCTACGGGCCGGGATGGTTATTGGTCAAGGCGGCTCGTCGTTTGCGATTCTTCGGCGTCTCGTGCAGCGGCTCCCGCTCATGTTCTGCCCGAGTTGGACCAGCACACTCTCGCAGCCCATCGATCTCGATGATTTGTTGAATGTGCTTCATTGCTGCCTCACAGATGAGAGCGTGCGAGGAAAAGTCTGGGATGTCGGTGGGCCAAAAGTCATGACCTATCAAGAGATGATGGCGGCCATGGCGAGATCCCTAGGGAAAAATCCGGTGATGATTTCGGTGGGTGCTTTCAGTCTCAATATGTCGCGCTTCTGGGTCACCCTGGTCACTGGTGCGCCGCGGGCCCTGGTGTATCCGCTCGTCTTAAGTCTGCGCTACGCCATGCTCGTGCGAGAGAAAGCGCGCTTTCCACGCCCAGACCTCATGCAAACTCCATTCACCGAGTCGCTCACACACTGGGTAAATAAAGTGGAGGGAGATGTGCACGCCTTCCACACACCGGTCGTTTTGAAAGCGCCGAAGCACGTGCGTTCTGTGCAGCGGCTGGTGCTGCCTCCTGGGAAAGATGCGGCCTGGGTGGCCAACGAGTACTTCCTTTGGTTGCCGCAGTTTTTTTCTTTCATCATTCGTACCCGCGTCGAAGGAACTCTGTGTCGGTTCTATTTCATCACGCCGAAGTTGACTCTTTTACTACTGGATAAATCTGTCGAGCGGAGCACTCCCGATCGGCAGCTGCTCTATATCCGCGGAGGGCTCCTCGCCGCTGAGCAAGGGCGTGGACGGCTCGAGTTTCGCGAGGTGTTGGAGCGTCGTCACGTCATGGCCGCCATCCACGACTTTCGCCCTGCCTTGCCTTGGATTATTTACAAGTGGACGCAGGCGGTGGTTCACTTGATCGTCATGAATGCCTTCGGCCGCCATCTCCAATCGATTAAGGAAAAGTAGTATGGCCCACATCGCTATCTTGGGTGCCACTGGTTTCGTCGGCACAGCGCTGACTCTGCGCTTGCTCGACCTTGGTCACACGGTCACTGCGCTTTCGCGCGCGCCGGAAAAATGGGCGCTTCAGCATAACAACCTCAAAGTTCTGCGCGGTGATATCGCAACGACGCTCCACCTTGAGGAAGTGTTGAAAGGTGCTGATTGTGCCTACTACTTGGTTCATGGTTTGGCCGAAGAGGAAGAGGACTTTGAGTTTTTTGAAGCCAAAGGTGCGACGCAGTTTGCCCATGCTGCTCAAAAAGCAAAGCTTCGCAAAGTGGTCTACCTCGGAGGTCTTGGCCCTGACGAAGACCTCTCGGCCCACTTGCGCAGTCGTCATTTGGTTGGAGAGATTCTTGGGCTCATTCCCGGTTCGTCCATCGAGTTTCGCGCTTCGATTGTGTTGGGCCCCTTGTCGACAAGCTTTGAGATGATCAAGGCGCTTTCACAACGCCTGCCCGTCCGTCCCTTTGCTCCGTGGTTAGAGACGCCGTGTCAGCCCATTGCGCTGGATGATTTGTTGGCCTATCTCTTGGCCGCATTGGACGTGCAAGTCATTGGCCATACGGTGGTGGAGATCGGTGCTCCGGAAGTCATTCCTTATGGTGAACTGTTGGATCTGGTCTATAAAATCGAAGAAGTCAGCCGTCCGAAGTTTTTACTGCCGACCATGGACCAGCGAGTGATGCTGCCGCTGATCGACTTGGTGCTACCGGAGTTTGCGAACGTTGGTAAAAAACTTTTCCTCTCACTCTCACATCCGACTGTGGTGACGGACACTAAAGCCGAAGAACTCTTCCCTGATATTCAACCGCGCTCCCTTGAAGTGGCGATGCGGGAAGCGCTCCTGCAGTCTGAAACCTCGTATCCCGCGGTGTGGGAAGGGGACTTCTGGAAAGAAGTCGCTGAGCACACCAAGCTGCAGACGCGCCAGGGACAAAACCAGCTCCTCGATAAGATTAAGATCTTCACGGCGCCCTACCAAGAAAAGATCATGAATCGCCTCCCTCGTCGGAAAAAAAATGAAACCTGATGCGCGTGCCATTGGTCTCTTTGATTCTGGCCTCGGGGGTCTCACTGTACTGAAGAGTCTAGCGCAGGCGTTCCCTGACGAATCGTTTTTGTACGTCGGTGACGTGGCCCGTTTGCCTTACGGGAATAAATCGCCGGAAACCATCCGCAAATACGGTGAGCAGATTCTGCGTTTCTTGCAGCAGCGTGATGTCAAAATGCTCATCATCGCTTGCAACACCGCCTCGACCGTTTTTCTGAAAGAAACCAACTTCGCAGGTTTGCCGTTGTTCAATGTGATTGGCCCGGGCGCTTCGGCAGCATTGGCAGCCACGCGTTCGAACAAAGTCGGCGTGATTGGCACCAGCACGACGGTGCAGGGCCACGCCTATGAAAAAACGCTCAAAGCTCTACGTTCGGATGTGCAAGTCTTCGAACAGGCCTGTCCGCTCTTCGTGCCACTGGCGGAAGAGGGGATGGTGAATGATGAAGTGACTCAGCTCATGGCCAAACGGTACCTGGCCCCTCTCATGAGTGCGGGGATTGATACGTTGGTCTTGGGTTGCACTCATTATCCGATGCTCAAGGCCGACATCGCTCAAGTCACCGGCCAAGGTGTTACGCTGATCGAATCTGGTGATGTGTTAGCAAAAATTATGCAAGCGCATTTTGCGTCTCACGGAGGCGCGGCCCCTGCGGGACAAAAATCGACGTTGCAAATTTGCACCACGGATGTGACGTCACACTTCGCGCGTTTAGCGCAGACGCTGATGCAGCCGAGAACTTTCGGCGAACTCGAGCGTATCGTACTTTAGATATTATCTTCCCACGAGAAGCGTGGCTTCAACTCATCAGCTTCCATGATCTGCTTCCAGCGGCGCACCGAGTGGATTTTTTTCCACAGAGGATGGCGCGGCGTGAGCGAAGCTTTCGCGACCTGCTTATCGCGAGGTGATGCATGAATCATGGTTTGCGGGTCCACCATGAAAGCGACGTGAGAAATGCCACGGCGGTAAGTGTTGCGGAAGAACACCAGATCACCTTGGCGCAATTCTTCGCGGGGGACTTCGACGAAACGCGGATCCAGCGCCTGCTCACGTGATGAGCGTGGAAGCTCGACGCCGACGGACGAAAATATTTTTTGAATGAATGATGAGCAATCTTCCGAACTCGGGCTACGGGCGCCAAAAGAGTAGGGCGACCCTTCGAACATGTTGGCGTAGTTCACTAATTGCGCTTGGTCTTCGGGCCACAGCACGGGGACCGCATGATCGGTGTGCGGCCCTATCGCGCAGGCGCCAAAACTCACCATCATGAGCAGCAGGAAGACTGCGCTATTTCTTTTGTACACTACCATTTCCTAAATCAACCTTGATTTCGATTCCATCATCACTGGAAAGCGAGTTGAAGGACGGATCGACCAATCCCTGACCGACCTTGAGATCGAAGCGATAAGAATTTTCAGAATCCGGTGCGATCAACACAATTCCATTACCTAGCTGCACGAACGTGTCGTTCGTTGGTGCGATCAAGTCGACTTTACCAGCATCACCACTGACCGTGTGTTTCAAGCGAGTTGGAACTTTGATCTCGCAATCGGTTCCTCCCACACTTTTGAGATTCATGATGATGACTTCTTTCTCCTGACGAATGAAGCCTTCACCAGGTTCTGCTGAGACTTTGCAGTCCCAGGTGATCCGCGGATCAGGTGTGTAGCTGATTTCAATCTGACCGCGATCAAATTCGATTAAGATATCCTCAACACTTTCGGCCGGAATTTCGTAGGTGCCTTCGAAAACGTTTTTGAACTGCGAGTCCGAGAATTCATAGTTATCACCGAACTTCACCTGCCCGAGCTGGCCATCGATATCGATGAGGCCACCGAGCACTTGCACGCGGTCCTCTTTGAAAGAGAAGATCGGTGTGAATTTCCACCACAAAAATCCAATCAAGAGAAAGAAGGCGATGATGCCAGCGGCGGTGGTGAGAACAACGGCGCGCTTGATGCCGGGGCCTGTTCCATACTGCAGAGGGATTTTCTGTTTTAAACGAATGAAGTTGGCGGCACCACGAGGGCCACCGAGGGCCATTTTAAAGCGAGTGAAATCAACGCCCGGCATTGCTTGGGCGTAATCCCGGACCTGCCGACGCCACTCTTCCATGGCCATCTCGCGTTCCTGCAGGGGGAGATCAGACAAGAATTCTTCCGTCTTCAGAAGGAAATCCTGAATATCCTGCTCGGTTATTCCGTTCATTACATGTCCTCGTAAAGACGCCAGTATAGCACTATTGGCCGGTGAAAAGCGAAGTACAAAAGCCTCAAGACGCCCCCCTAGGATTCCGATGAGAAAGGGACGTCATGGAGGTCATCAATGTCTGAAAAGAAAGTTTTTGATTTTGAAGCTAAG
>JAUKPS010175949.1:0-11841 GCA_032273165.1 Chlorellidium tetrabotrys | reverse complement strand
GCCGCATGGAATCCATCCGACACAATGATTCTTTTAATGCGTGGTGATTCACAAAGCGGAATTATTGATCGCACATTTGTTATTGCCGCAGTAGATGGTAGCAACATTGTTTATTATGCTTTCAATGGTCGTGTATCTGAATTTCAAATACAAAGTGACCCAAATGCTGAAGCAAAATGCGTATTTACTATTCATCCTCGTGGCAACCAGTACGGTTGGTCAAATAACGTGTAAAGGAAATTAATTATGGCTGCACCTAATAGAGTTCTACCCGGTTTTTCGGCATCATTATGGATGCAAACAGGCGCAAATCCAACAACATTAACAACTGCAAATTTGTCCGTATGGGCATCACAAGTTGCAACTATTGTTGGCACAACTGCAAACGGTACAGGCGCAGCAGGCATACAAGTGCCTGTTGAAAGCATTCCTGCGTTTGGTCAAGACGATGGCGTAGTAAACTATTCTGTCGCAGGTTCACGCCAATCCGATAAAATTCCAGTTCAATCTGCACCAACTTCATTGTCGGTAACGGCTGCATGGAATCCTTCAGATGCTGCATTGTTATTAATTCGTGGCGATTCTCAAAGCGGCATTATTGATCGTACTTTTGTAGTTGCAGCAGTGGATGGCACAAGCTCACAGGCTTATGCGTTTAACGGTCGTGTTTCTGAATTTCAGATTCAATCAGACCCAAATGCAGAAGCAAAATGTGTCTTTACAATACATCCAAGAGGCAACCAATACGGTTGGTCTAATACCTAAAACAATGCCCCTTCGGGGGCTTTTTTACATTAAAATATATGACAACAAATATTCAATCAAGCAATGATTTATTAGGCTATTTACTAGAGCAATCATTAACTGCACCTAAAAGTTGGTTCGGTTTTCCGCAGCAAAAACTTACTGGCATTGCATTGGCTCATTCAATTGCAGCTAACCATGCCGATAAGATGTCACCGCAAGAAATAGTCGATTATGTAGTACGACTAAACAATGAGATTTATACAGGTATCATTAAAAAAGGATAAGACATGAAACTATCAGAATCCCTAAAGATTAATGCAGAAAACATAAGAATTCGTGACTTTACAATGGCAGGGCAAAAGTTGCGAGTGCGTGTTCCTCTTTCATCTGAGATGGATGAGATTAATAAAAAGGTTGAATCAACTGATTGGTCGCATAAAAGAAAAGAAATGATAGAACCAATGTTTGCTAAAAAAGAAGAATTAGCAAGCGACAAAATTGTTTTTGAAGATGATGATGTAATTTTTGATGGTAAATCAATGAAGGCATTAGCAAAAGCAACTGCCCAAACTGAAACAAGAATTACAGAAATGATTAAATTATTAGTACCTGTGCAGGAAGGTACTGATATGAGTTCAACAACTTATGAAGAAATAAACGCAGAATTTCCTTTTTCAATTCAATTGGAATTGATGAAAAAAATCATTGAGGTTATTTCTCCTAGTTACGAGGAAACAAGAAAAAACTAATTGGCTCATTGCGTCTGCAAGCAAGAGCATACATTCTTGCTCATGGCGGTAATCCTGATGCAATGGGCGAGGATGATTACCATTTAGTTATGGTGGCTTTAAATGATGGATTGTTTGGGAATAAACATTTATTAAATACAATGGGTTCGCTTACTGCGGGCGTGTTTAATTACATTAGATCGGCAAATTCCCAAGCATATAAATTAAAAGACATTATTGGTAGTTCATACGATTACATTTATAAGCCATTAACTGAAGAACAAAAAGAAGCTGATAAGAATGAAAAACTTTTGACGTTTATGTTAATGATGCCAAATGCAAATGAGAAATTAAAAAATGGCTAATGATTCTACAGAAGGATTTGAAGAATTTGAAAAGTTATTAATCCAAATGGGTGAAGATTTTGGATATAAAGAAACCACAAGAAATGTTTTGATTCCTTCTGTAAAAGTTGCGCTTGAACCTGTATTGATTACTGCAAAAGCATTGGCAAGATCAGATACAGGAAAAATGAGAGATAGCATTAAAATTGAAGCAAGAATTCCAAATAGTAACGACAAAAAAAGTTCTTATGTAAGTAAAGATGATGCAGTGATTGGTTTAGTATCTGCCAAACAAAGCAAAATATCTTTAAGTGAAGAATTTGGTACTAAAGAAAAAACTGGACATCCTTTTTTGCGCCCTGCTTTGGAATCAAATGTTGATGTTGTTGTAAGAAGATTATCTTCTGCTTTAGCGTACAGGTTAGATGCTTACCAAGCTAGGAAATATAAAGGTAAATAGTTATGAGTATAATTGCAAGATTAGCCGTAAAACTTGGGATTGATACCGTTGAGTTTACTAAAGGCTTGGATGAAGCACAAAAAAAATCCAAAGAATTTCAACAAAATCAAAAAGCATTAGCAAAGCAAGCAAAGGCAGATGCCGAAGCATTGCAATCAATAATGCTTGCAACAACTGGCATTGTTACTGCCGTAGGTATAGCAACCGTTGCAGCATTCCGTCACGCAGATGAAATTTCCGATACAGCAAAAGCATTTGATTTAAATGTTGAATCATTGCTTGCAGTACAAAGTGCGCTTAAAAGTTCAGGCGGTGAAGCTGAAAACTTTGTAAATATATTTTCTAAATTAGCATCAAATCAAGAAGCGGCACAAACTGGCAATGAAGCAATGCGGGAATCGTTTGCAAAATTAGGTATTGCAGGCGAAGAAGTAGATAAATTAAAAATAGATGAGTTATTCAAACGAATAGCAAAAGAATTAGCTAATACTGAAGATGCTACAAAACGCAATGCTATTGCTATGGAAATATTTGGCAAAGGCGTTAAGGGCGTTAATTGGGCTGATTTTATTGATAAATATAAAGAATTTTCAGACCCTACTTTAGCAGCATCAATTGAAAAAAATGCTGAAGCATGGGGAAAAATAGAAATAGCAATAAAAAATATTTCTATGCTAATGCAAACCATTGCTGCGCCAATGGCAGACATGGTTAATGATTCTTTTAAAGTTGCTGAAAATTTTAAAAAAATGGAAATGCAGCAATACGGAATGGCTTCTGTTTTTGCCTTAATGTTTGCGCCAAAAGCAATTAGAGATTATCCAGTAGCAAAAAATGAACCTGAGAAATTTACAGGGCAAGAGTTCCCACAAAAAAAGATGTATGACGGTGACTATGCCGTAAAGTTAAAAAAACAAGTTGATTTAGAAGAAAAATTACAATCACAATTAATAAAACAAAATCAAGAGCATAAAAAAAGAGTTGGGCTTTTAAGTGAATCTATTGCAGAACAAAGCAAAGAATTATCTTTGCAAATGCAAATACATTCTATGAGTGCAGATGATTATGAAATTGCACAAAAAAAATTGCAATTAAATAATGAGATTTCAAAACTTGAAGGCGATAGAGCAAGGGAAATTGCTGCGGCTCGTGCTGAATATGATTCGGCAAAAAGCGAAGAAAAAAACAAAGCATTGCTTGAAAAAAAGATAAGCAATATTAATGCTTATTACAAAACAGCAATTCCTGCACAAAAAGAATTAAATGAAATAACAATTTCTCAATTAGAAAAAGAAATTGCATTACGCAATAAATATATTTATCAAGATTTAGAAAATCAAAAAATTAAAGAAGTTGATGCAATTAATTTAAAACATAATGCACAAATGCAAATGCTTGATCTTGAAGGACAAGCATTTAAATTAAGCACTAATGATTTTAATTTGCTTAAAATGAAAATTGAAGCAGCACAGCAACTTGCTGACATTGAAACAAAATATGCAGAGAAGCGCAGAACATTACAAGTTGAATATGAGCGCACATCACAATCAGGAAAAGATCGAGAATTATTCGATAAAAAAATAAAAGATTTACAGTATTTGCAAGAAATGGAAACTCGTGCATTATCAGAAACAAATATTAAACGTGAAGATAATTTGCAAAAAGATATAGAACGTCAACAATCATGGTCGGCAGGTTGGGATAGGGCATTTAAGGAATACACTGAAGCATCACAACGTGCATCGGATAGAGGTGCTGCGGCATTTCAATCTGTGGTTTCTAATATGGAAGGTGCATTACGTAGGTTTGTTGATACTGGCAAATTTTCTTTTAGCGAGTTAGCTGCAAGCATTGTAAAAGATTTGCTTTATATGCAAATGAGAGCGCAAGCAACTGCAATATTTAATATGATGATTAGCAGTTTTTCTGGTATGCCCACAGGTGGCGGTATGGGTTCAGGTGGTGGCATTAATGGCAGTGCAGGCACAGGCTTTGGTGGAAATTTTGCTGCGTCTGGTGGCGCAATTGATTCGCCTACTATTGTCGGTGAAAATGGCGCAGAATTATTTGTACCAAGCACACCGGGAACAGTTATTCCGCATGGCTCATGGCAACAAATGGCTGCGGCAGGTAGTGGGAATAATGGCATAACAGTAAACGGTAATTACATTGCAAACATGAGTGCAATAGATACGCAATCTGCCACACAGTTTTTAGCTAAAAACAAAAATGCAATTTGGGCATCATACCAATCTGCAAATCGCAGTGTTCCAATTTCACGATAGAGGTTAAGCATGGCAGTTCCTTTTACATTTGCAAATCAATCCGGCAACATACCTTTAGCGCAATTGGATGCAAACTTTTCTGCGCTTTCCGGCACTGTTACATCGGTTGCGCTATCTACTGGCACTACTGGATTAACTGCAACTGGTTCACCAATTACTACAAGCGGCACAATAACTTTGGCAGGTACTCTTGCGCTTGCTAATGGTGGCACAGGCACAACGTCTGCGCCTGCGGCAATGGCTGCATTAACTGGATTCACAACAACTGCAACTGCGGCAGGCGTAACAACATTAACCGCAGCATCTACCTACTACCAATTATTTACAGGTACATCGACACAAACAATTGTATTGCCTGCGGTTGGTACTTTGGCACTTGGTTGGTCATTTCATATTTGCAATAACAGCACAGGAAATTTAACTATTAATTCTTCAGGTGGTAATGCTGTAATTACTGTGCTGCCTAATACAACCGCAATGGTTACTTGCATTTTAGTTACAGGTACAACTGCGGCATCATGGGAAGCGGGGCTTACTGATTTTGGTTCTGCAACTGGCACAGGTGATGTTGTATTAGCTAATTCTCCAACATTAATAACGCCTGCATTGGGTACGCCTGCAAGTGGTATTGCATCAAATATGACGGTTGATGGTACAGATGCAGTAGGTTTTAGGAATGTGCCAATCAATTCACAATCGGCTGCTTATACTTTAGTTCTTTCTGATTCAGGTAAGGCAATTTTGCACCCATCAACAGATGCAAATGCTAGAACATTTACTATCCCTGCAAATGCTTCTGTTGCTTATCCTATAGGAACAGTTTTAACTTTTATTAATATGACTTCACAAGTTGTGTCCATTGCAATTACAAGTGACACAATGAATTTAGCAGGCACAGGTTCAACTGGTACAAGATCATTGGCGCAATATGGTATGGCATCGGCACTTAAATTAACAGCAACATCATGGCTTATTTCTGGTAATGGATTAACGTAATGAGTGGCGTTCTAGGATTTCTTGCAGGCGCAATTGCTAGACCATCTGGCGGTGCAACTGCGCCTTCAACAATTGAATATCTTGTAGTTGCGGGTGGCGGTGGTGGCGGCACACAAGGCGGTGGCGGTGGCGCAGGCGGTTATAGAACGGCAACAGGTTTTGCAGTAACGCCTAGCACATCATATACGGTAACAATTGGTGCAGGCGGTGCAATAAATGCTAATGGTAGCAATTCTGTATTTTCAACTATTACATCCACAGGTGGCGGCAAAGCGGGTGCAGCAACAGGCACTAATGCAGGTAGCGCAGGCGGTAGCGGTGGCGGTGGTTCTGTTAGAGGTGGTTTAGATTTAGGTGGTGCGGGCAATACGCCAAGCACATCACCATCACAAGGTAATAATGGTGGTGATAATGCAGGCAATGTTGCTAGGTATGGTGGCGGTGGTGGTGGCGGTATAGGTGGTGTGGGCGCAACTGGTACATCATCCGCAGGCGGTAACGGTGGTGCGGGTTCAACTTCTGCAATAACTGGTGCAACTTATTCCGCAGGCGGTGGCGGTGGTATTTTTACAGGTGCTACTCCTGCCGTAGTTACCGCAGGCACAGGCGGTTCTGGTATAGGCGGTAATGGTTCAATAGGTAATGCAAACGCAACTTCCGCAGGCGCAAATACTGGTTCAGGTGGTGGTGGTTCAGGCACAAATGTTGGCACAGTTGGCGCAGGCGGTTCTGGTATTGTTGTTATTTCTTATCCTGATACTTTCAATAATTTAACAAGTGTTGCTGCGGGGCTTACTTGTAACGGCAGCACAGGCAATACAGTACCAAACACAGTAATTAGAGCAGGATATAAAACTTATATATTTACCGCAGGAACAGGTACAATTTCGTGGTAAAAAAATTGGATTAAGTTATGAGTTTACAAACAATACTTTCTGTTGCTGAATCGGTTGGCATTAATGACCATAAGTTTGCCGGACAAATGTTGTCCCGCAATATGCGTATCAGCACATCCGAAGTTCTAACGGTTCAACCGTTTGAATTTGAAATTAAGCCAATGAATTATTTATTGTATTCTCAAAATCGTGGCGTATTATCTACACTACGCCAAGCGGATAGAATCAATGAACAGTATCTAAATTTTGGTAATACTGGATGGCTTAATTACATTGCTTATCAAGGTGATATGACAAGTGGCGAAATTGCTGCTTGCACTTATGAAGCAACAAGTGGAAATAAAACAATTGTTCTTGGTAACTTACCGTCAATTGCATCAACTGATTACATTGTTAAGGTTGGCGATTTTTTACAGATTGATCGTTATTCATATATAGCAACTGCCGATGTATTGCGTGAAGTTGGCACAACTGTAAACATTCCAGTTCATAGAACAATTTTAACTGATTTATTTACTGGCATTCCAGTGGTCATTGGTCAATACGGCACAACCGTTCAATTAGGTATTGATACTTATACAGGAATTACGTTTCCAGTTATCTTGCGAGATTACCCATCTTATACATTAATCCCAATGACCAATGACAGTTTTATTCAGTGGGCGGGGCAGTTTAAATGCTATGAGGTGGTGCTGTGAACGAAATAGCACCAGTAGAAAATACCAATCTTATTAGGTATGCGGATTTTGTACGCATAACCACACCAGACGCAACATATCGTTTTGCCACTACGCCTACAGCAATAACAGTTCCATCGGTTGACCCTGAACCATTTACTGCATTAGGGCAGTTGGTTAAAGTTGGTGATGCCACACGAGATATTAAATCAACAGCAAATGAAACCACAGTTACGCTGACAGGCATTGAACCTACCATGCTTGCGCTTGTATTAGGCACACAATTAAAAGGCGCACAAATAGAAATGTGGCATGGCTTTTTTAATGCCAATGGTGAATTAACTAGTGGAGCATTGCCTGTTACATGGATTAATAATTCAACATTAGATGTTAATTGGCAAAATCAAATATCGTCAAATGTAACTTGGACATCCGATACAAACGGAACATTGTATAAATTTTTTACTGGTTATATAAATTCATTTACTATTAATGAGCAATGGTTTGAAGAAGTGCGTGGCTATCTTGGTACTATTTCAGTTAGTGCATCAAGCATACAATTGATTTTGCAAAACAGGATTTCAGGTAGATATACAAATAATAATTCATGGCAGTTTTATACGCCTAATGACACAGGCATGAATCGAGTAGCATTTATTCAAACCATTAATTATGCTTTTGGTAAAGGCTCATGATAAGACAAGCAACTAAATACGATAAGACAGAAATTATAGAAATGTTGAAATGTTTTAGGGATGAAAGCCCTATGAAACAATATTTTCAACAAGAAGATATAGAACATTGGGAATCTATGCTTGCAAATATATTTGCAGGGCAAGGAAAAATATTTATTGAAGAAGGTAAAGGCTTATTTTTTTGTGCAATTATTCCTAGTATATGGAGTAAAAAAGTTTTTGTACTTCATGAAATTGCTTGGTATGTATTGCCAGAATATAGGCAAACAAGAACAGGTTATAAATTATTGAAAGCATATTTAGAATATGCAAATGAATTAAAAAATAGCGGCAGGATTAAATATTTTACTTTGAGCAAAATAACTATAAGCCCAAATTTAAAATATGAAAAGTTAGGGTTTAGGAAAATAGATGAAAACTGGATTCAATAAAATTTGGTTAGCTGTTGCTCTGCTTTTATTTGCTGCCCCTGCTTTTGCTGTTGGCACTATGATTGCCACTTATTTTGCGCTTGAAGGAATTACATATTATGCAGTTGCATTTGCAATTAATATGGTTGTTTCTTCAGTTGTTTCAAGGGCAATGACTCCTGATATGCCATCATGGGATGGCACACGTTATCCCGATCCGGGAAACCGTCAACAAGTACCGCCTGCAACTGATAACAAATTACATGTTGTTTATGGCTCTGCTTATGTTGGCGGCACAATTACTGACTTATCTATTACCAGTAATAATCAAATTATTTATTATTGTTTAGCATTATCCGAAGTTACCAATTCAGAATATGGAAACACTGCCGATGTGTTTAGTTTTGGAAATGTTTATTGGGGTGGCAAAAAAGTAATATTTAGCACAACGGTTGGTGAAACTTATAAAGTAACTGGCTTACTTGATGAATCAACTGGTGTAACTGATACAACTGTTGCAGGTTTAATGGAGTTTTATTTTTACCGTAATGGTTCTAGCACACCAACAAATAGTTCATTAACTGCAATAGAAGTAATGAGCAATCCTGATTTGGTTTATAAATGGGATGCTAGTAAGTTAATGAGCAATTGCGCTTTTGTGATTTTAAAAATTACTTATTCTCGTGATGCCAATATTACTGGAATACAGCAAACAAGATTTCAAATAATTAATCCTAGAAAAAATCCGGGTGATGCGTTTTTAGATTATTTTAGATCAACCAGATACGGTGCAGCATTACCATTGTCTAGTGTAAACACAAACAGTTTGGCAGCATTAAATACTTATTCAACGGAGTTAATAAATTATTCAACTTCAGGCGGTCTTGCAGGTTCAATGCAAAGATTTGAATTTAATGGCGTGATTTCGACAGATCAACCAATCATGTCAAACATTCAAATGATGGCTAATTGCTGCGATTGTTTGGTTAAATATAATGAAATCACTAGTCAATGGGGCGTTATAGTTCAGCAACCTACTTACACAACATCATTGGAAATTAACGATTCAAATTTAGTAGGTGCAATAAATATATCGCCTTTAGATATATCAAACACATTTAATGTTGCTGAAACAAAATTTGTAGATAACACGCAGCAAGACACATTTGCAAGTGCAATATTTGACCTTGCACAAATTGCGCCTGAATTGCTTTATCCAAATGAACCAGTAAACAAACAAGTTATTACATTACCGTTAATCAACAATAGTGTAACAGCGCAAATTTTAACAAGTAGATTTTTAAAATCTTGTCGTGAAGATTTGCAAATGCAGTGCATCGTGAATTTTTCAGGCATTCAATTAGAAGCAGGCGATATTGTAAGTGTTACAAATACAAATTACCAATTCAACAATAAGCCATTTAGAATTCAAAAAGTAACAGAAAATTTTGCGGATGATGGTTCTGTTACTGCAAGTTTAATGCTTTCTGAATTTAACCCTGAAGTTTATGCCGATACTGACGTTACTGAATTTGCTCCTTCACCTAATAGCGGATTTTTAGACCCTTCTTTTTTTGGTACTGTGCCTGCACCTGTTATTAATGGAATAGTAACCGCAGGCTTTAAACCTAAATTTGATGTTGTGCCAACAACAAGCACAGACGGCATTATTGAATTTATGCAGATTTGGTATTCAACTGTGCCAGTTCCAACTATTGACCAATTAACATTGCTTGCTGTTTACAATTCAACAAATGGTCAAGGCTTTCCACAAAGCACAGCATTCCCGCCTTATGAGGTTGCAACATTTGAAGCGGGTACATATTATTTCTTTGTGCGAGTTGGTAACTCATTAAAAACAAGTATCTTTTCGCCTGCCACTTCAATTGTATGGAATCCGACATTTATAGATAATGTTTTATCCATTACTGCAAACGGTTTAAACCTATCATGGACAGAGGTTGCAAACTGGAGAATTGCAGGTTATGTATTGCGCTATCAGTATGGCGTAAACACTGATTGGAATACTGCACTGCCTTTATCTGGCGGTCTAGTAACTGACACCAATTTTTTTGCTGCGGCATTGTCCGGCATACAAACAACCGTAATGGTTAAGGCAGTTGATGCTGTTGGACATGAATCGCCTAATTCAGCATCGACACAAGTTAATAGCACTGATTCGCTAGTGCCAAACGTCATTGAAGTTATTGATTTCAAAGCGGATGGATGGCTTGGTACTAGAACAAATTGCTCGATTGTAGGTGGCAATCTTGTTGCAGACATATTAGATTCATTTTATGGCGAGAATGAACAATCATTCTATGGATTAGCGGCAGAAAGTTTATATGATTCTGCTATCTCGCAAGCAATGGTTTATACCACTGAAGAAACATTTATTGGCTCTGCTTTGGCAGGTTCATTTGCGGTTTTAAATTGGACTGCACTAGGAAACAATCCTGTTGTTGAATATAGGCAAGTTTACCCAACGCCTTTTTATGGTGCTGACGGTGATTCCAAATATGGATTTGACGATAATGCAAGTTTCTACGGTGAAAACACTGATTTCTTGCCAATGCCTTCAAGCATTGTTATGCAAAACGGAGTGTATCAATTTAGGATTTCATTAGGCACTGGTGTAATTGGTGAGGTTTCAGAATTCAATTTATCAATTGATGTGCCAGACATAGTTGAGGTTGTGAATAATCATGTTGTCAACGGTGGCGCAATTCCTTATTCAAGAAACTTCACAGCAATCACTAATGTGCAGGCAACATTGCAGCAAAACGGACTTGGCGTGGTAACAATTAGAGTGGATAAATCTGTACCACTTGCGCCTACAATCACAGGTTATAATTCTAGTCAAATTGCCACTTCAGGCGCATTGGCAGACATAGTTCTTCAAGGATACTAAATCATGGCTTATACAGCACCGCCCGCAAAAACAAGTATTTCAGACACATACCCAAACCCATCAAATGCAGTTGCAAGGGCAGGCTTTGGTCAGCTATGGGATTATGTAACAGGCTTGCTAGGTGCAAGTGGTAGCCCGCCTGCGGCACAAGCTGCGCTTGGTTTGGTTATTGGTACGGATGTGCAAGCATATAACGCAAACACTGCGTTTACAAATACACCACAAACATTTACTGGACTGCAAACTTTTGCAGGCACATCATCTAATGCCGATGCAAAATTTTCTAATATTCTTGAAGTTGCAACCGTATCTGCAACTGCGGCAACAGGCACAATCAATTTTGACACAACCACACAATCAATTCTGTATTACACAACCAATGCTAGTGCAAACTTCACTGTAAATTTTAGAGGTTCAAGCGGCACAGCATTAAACACAATCATGGCTGTGGGTGAATCGTTATCGGCAACTTTCTTAAATACCAATGGCGCAACTGCTTATTACAATAGCGTGGTGCAGGTAGATGGTTCAACCGTAACTCCTAAATGGCAGGGCGGTGCTGCGCCTACACTTGGTAATGCTAGTTCGGTTGATGCTTACACATACGTCATTATTAAAACAGGTAGTGCTGCATTTACCATACTTGCATCACAAACAAGATTTGCATAATAGGATAAAAAATGCCCCGTCTT
>JAUKPS010175839.1:0-11843 GCA_032273165.1 Chlorellidium tetrabotrys | reverse complement strand
AGACCATACCCACCATCCAGTGTAGATGAACAATAACTTGTGTCGTTGCCTTTGATCTGATATCGATTGATACCGATATACACCCGATTGGTTGGATAGGACAAAAAATTTACAAACCTCTTTTTTATCTCGCTTAACCACATGGGGCTATTTAAAAATATCAAGCAAAAATCGCTCTCAGGATCAATTTCACAAAACTGATCAAACCCGGCTATGTCTCCATGCAATCTAACTTTGTGAGATCCTATCAGTTGTTTAATTAACAGATCTTGATCACATAGATCTGTACCTAGTTGTGCAGTTCTCCAACTTACTAATCTCATAGATTTTGATAGATTTTCAACAGCAACTTGTTGTCGTAAAATTCAGATTCGATGTTGGTGATCTGATCTGTGACGATCTGATCCACTGATTCAAACTTGATCTCGCCAGGTGCCATATCAGTATCCACAGAGGAATTCTTGTTGGGTATCAGAGCCATCTCTCGGAGATTGTAATCCTTGATGTATGTTTCTTTGATGAAGTTGGCTTCTTCGTATGAAATCTCAATGTCCAAGTTCACACGAACATGCATTCTAGGTGCCAGCACGGAGGCTGCATTGTCAATGATGTTGGCCAGTCCTAGCACACGATAACGCGGTTGATCAGGCCACTCATGATATACAGGATCCTTGCCCCATTCCAGGATGGTAAGGCCGCGAGCATCGTCGCCAGCATCTGCGTAGTTGTGCGGAAATGCATTACCAATGTAAGTGATGTTCTTCTTGGTCTGGCGTTTATGGAAGTGACCGGTGAACACATGTTCAAAGTTGTTGAAGTCTTCTCTACGAACCTCACCGTGATCCGGCATCTCTACCATGGCATTCATCAAGTATCCGGGCAGTTCAAAGTGCCCGAACATGTATTTGCCCTTTAACTTAGGGATACGTTTATGATCGTCACCAACAAGCCAAGGAGCAATGACCACATCACCGTGTGAAACCCAATCATTGCATATCTCGACGTTAGGGAGATGCTTCGCCCATTCGACACTTTGGATATCTCTTTTATCGCGATAATATAGATCGTGATTTCCAGGAATAAAATAAACACTAGAAAAATTATCATTCATGTGCTCCAATGCCCTGAGGCTGTAGTTCAGCGTGACGATGTTGAGACTGGCTCGGTTGTTGTGCCAATCACCCAAAAACAAGCAGGTCTCACAACCTTCCGACTTTGCCTTGGCAGTTGCCCACTTCACAAAGTTTAGGCAATCCTCGTTGTGGGTGGTGCTGTTTGATTTGAGTCCAAAGTGGATGTCAGTGAAGATCGCGGCTTTGCGGAATAGATTAGTCATCCTTTGATTATACTACTCATCCAAGGTACTTACAACCGGTCCGGACATGGCTTCCATTGAATGTTTGCCGGAATTCTGTCGTGTCCAACTAGGATTCAGTCCATTCATCTCAAGGATATCATCACGGATGTTCTGCATCTTCTTCTCGATGTTCAAGATTCTAGTGAATGAGTTGGTGATAGCAGCGGTGTAGTAAGCAAATGGATTTTGCGATTTGGATTCATCGAACTGTAGACCAATCTGGCTCAACTGTAACAGGGCTTGTCCACGCATCTCTTCGTTGTAAGTGTATCCACGCCAGTTTGATCTTGTGGCATAGCGTTCACACAGTTTCATAAACATAGTGGCCAGTTTGCGTGTCATGTTGCCATGATCCTTGCAGAACTCGCCTGTTTCCAAATCACCTTTCCAGTGGCTTTTGCCCACCAGCACAGGATTCTTATCTTCGTCCACTCTGTAATGCCAAAACGGGGGAAAGTTCACACGCATGTGTGTGGGATCCAGTACAACATCCTCTACTAGATCCGCCAACGGGTCTTCCGTTACATCGTCTAGGTCCAAAATGTCTTCGATCTTTTTCTTTTTAGTGGCAGTTTTAGGCACTTTCTTGGGCGCCATGGGTATGTGTTCCCAAGTCATGACACGGAAAACCACCTCCGTATTGGGTATTTTTTTGGGATCAATCACTTCGCCAGTTTCACGTTTGTGACGGTCGGCACGATTACGGCGTGCTTCTGCAATGGTCTTTTGATTGATTTTGCTTACTGACGGCAGGATCATATCAAACTGATGATCGGTTGTTCTGTCCCGAAAACTACAGTAGGTGTTTTTGCTGAGATGTATTTCTTTTAAAATGTCACGGTTGTTAAGGTAGTTAACCTTGGCTGCGGGTTTTGCGATTAAAGTCATCGGCGGGGTTTCTCCAGATATGTACTTATTGTAGCACATATACAACAGTTGTCAACCTCTTCTTAAACTACATGGTTTTTGTTTTGGGTAAATAAGGTATAGGAATAAAAAATGGCAGTCAAATATACATCAGATCCAACTCGTACTAATCCTTATGGTATTGGCGCCCAAGAAGCGGACGTGGCGTTAAGCAAAAGACTCATTGAAGAACGCAAAGCCAACGAAGCACAGTTAATTCAAGAACAAAGCAAATATTCACGGCAAGAACAAAAACGACTAGAAGCAGAGGCCGCTGACGCTGCCGCTCGAGGCGATCCTGATGCTGCTGCCAAGGCAGCAGCGGCCAAACAATATGCAGATAATAGAGCCACCATCGCTGCCGACCTTGAACAAAATGGTCGATTGCTCAATCAAACTCAACAAGGTCTACAAGAAAACGAAGCAACTCTTGCTCGAATGCAAGCCAAAGAAGTTACTACACCACCAGGCACAAAAATTGTAAATGCTGGCTCAGATCCAGCCGCAAACAATCCACCTGCGCCTGCAACACCAACTCTCAATGAGACTACTGCATCTTCGTACTCCCCGGCTCCGGTTCGTGAAGCAGGTATTGCTGATGCCAATGAAGCCGCCGGAAGGGTTAATGCACCGGCAGCAGCCGCAGTTGATCCAGGGTTTCGTCCAGGCGAAAGTACAATCACTACTGTTAATGCACCTGAGCCTTTGCCAGATCCACGTGAAGCAGGTATTGCTGCTGCCAACGAACAAGCAGGACTTGTTACTGCTCCTGCTCCGGGCACAGTGGAGACATTCCGTCCTGCGGAAAGCACAATCACTGCTGTAAACAAAGAACCCGGCCCAGACACATATGAAACAGGCGGCGGTGGCGGAAATCAAGGTACCATAACTAGAGTAACCTACACACCTCAAGATGTTCCTCCCACTGAAGATCCTGCTGCTGGCGAGGCTGCTGCCAACGACCAACAAAGCACTATTACTGGTGCTCGTGGCGGCAATGTACAGGAAAATGAAAATATTGCCGCTGCCAATCAAGCCGCAACTGAAGAGCGATTGAGACAACAACAAGCCATACAGGCACAGTTTCAATCTCCGGCCAATGGCGATTGGCGTGTAAAATTAAAACTTCCTCCACAAGCCACGTACTTGTATAAGGATACCAGCAACATACTAATGCAACCGCTGGCTGCTAGTGACGGTATAGTGTTTCCCTACATGCCTGAAATACAAACTTCATACAATGCCAACTACGACACGTCAGATTTAACACATTCAAACTATCGAGGATATTTCTACAAAAATTCATATGTGGGGGACATTAATATATCCGGAGTATTCACCGCACAAAATACCCAAGAAGCCAACTATCTTTTGGCAGTGATACACTTTTTCCGTTCTGCTACAAAAATGTTTTATGGCGAAAAAGATGCATTCCGCGGAGCACCTCCTCCCTTGGTGTATTTGTTTGGACTGGGGCAGTATCAGTTTCAAGCACACCCTTGTGTGATACGCAGTTTCACTTACAACTTGCCCAATGATGTGGATTATATTAGAACCAAACCCAACAACTACAATGTCAACTTCAATGACACATTGCCCAAAACAGAAAGTGGCGGTAACCCTATATCTGCGGTGTTCAACAGATTGAGAAATGCATTGTTGCCCAAGGGAGCATTGCCCAATGTACCACAAGAATTGTTGACTGTGAGTCAAAGTGTCAGCAATATAGATAATTCAACTTATGTGCCTACTAAAATCACAGTGCAAATTAGTTTGTTACCTATACAAACAAGAAATCAACAAAGCCAACAGTTCAGTGTCAAAGGTTTTGCCAGCGGTGATTTGCTCAAAGGAGGATTCTGGTAATGGCCAATTATGATTCAACCAGTCCGTATTTTCTCACAGGCTATAATCAGTTTTATCTTGATGTCATGGTCGATCGGCCCATACCTAAAGAAAACGACGACTTAGCATTCAGCATCAATCTCACATATCAATATCGCCCTGACTTGTTGGCTCATGACTTGTACAGCGATTCAAGATTGTGGTGGGTATTTTATCAACGCAATCCCAACACACTCACCAAGCCCCCAGTGGATTTTGCAGTAGGAACCACGATCTATTTGCCCAAAATTACCACACTGAAATCTGTGTTGGGGTTCTAACGCATGGCCTACGGTACTCCACCTCCAGTTTTGCCCAGCGCACAAAATCAAGATACAGGCTTGTCAATCAACGTTGCCAATGGCAACGCAAATAAAGTACCTGCCGATGGCGGTAGTTTATCTGGCGTAACAGTTACTGCTACACAGACTCGTGTGGACGTGTCAGGAGATCTGTCAGCCAGAGATGATATAACTCCTCAACCCAATGTACTGGATAGATTTGCCAGTTACACTTACAGCGCCAGCGTGTATCTAATGAGTGCCAAACAGTATGAACGACTGTTGCTCAGCAACAAAAAAGACATCAATGGATACTTTTTGTTGTTTCAAAGTGGGGGTGCACCTACCAACAAAGGTGGGTTTTTGGGCAAAGGATCTGGTACAGTAAACGGCCAAGATCCCAACCCTGATTATATCAATGACGAAATTGAAGACTACGGACGCAATCCTGCGTTCCCTCAAGATTTTTACATTGATTCAATTACTATAGATAATGCGTTGCCAGGCCAACAAACTCAAGCGGCACACATGGTCACTGATTTGAAATTCACTGTGGTGGAACCAGGCAATATCACACTGTTAGATAGAATATATCGTGCAGTACAAGATGCCGGGCAAGTGAATGATTCTAAGCAACCAGTCAACTACACAGCGGCAGTGTATCTCATGGTCATACGTTTTTACGGATATGACATCAATGGCAATCTCATGCAAGTTGGTGCCGCTGATCCCAACACAGGGCTGACTGATCCCAACGCAGTGGTTGAAAAGTTCATACCGTTTCTCATTAAAAAAATCAACTGGAGTGTGAGTTCAAAACTGGTCACTTATGATTTTGAATGTGCGCCAGTGGCACAAATGGTTGCTGGCTACACACGCCGCGGCACAATACCTTATGATGCACAATTTACTGCTGCGTCCGTGCGCGAGTTGCTGGGCGGAGAGTTGCAATTTGTAACACCTGCCAGCACTACCAACACTGCTACCAACAGACAAGCCTCAGTACGAGCGGTTGACAATGCCAATGCCGCTACAGGGTCGCCTCCCAAAGCATCAGGTGCTCCTACCTCTAGTCAAACAATCAAGCAAGGCCTTATGCAGGCCATGAATGCATATCAACAAGAACTGGTTAAAAAAGGCAAATATGAAGTGGCTGATACTTATTCCATAGAATTTGATGAAAATCCTAATTTTCCCAATCTCAATATTGCTAATGCAACATTGAGATTGCCTGGCAGCACAGTTACCCAGAGCAGAACATCAATGAATGTTGCGCCCAGCAAAGATGCTAACCAGGCATTGAATCCTGACACTGACGCCATGAAGATCAACAATCGCAACTGGAGTGTCACAGCCGGTATGCAAGTGATACAGGTAATTGATCTAGTGATTCGTAACAGCAGTTATATTGCAAACCAACAATTGACAACCATAGATTCCGATGGTGTCGAACGACCTGATGCTCAGGCAAAGAAAAAACCCATGTCTTGGTTTAAAATCAGCATGGAAGCAAAACAAGGCAAATATGACAAATTGCGCAGAGATCATGCCTACGATATTACATTTGTGGTAACCCCGTATACTCTGCAAGATTTTGATTCAACATATTTTCCGTTGACTCAATTTCGTGGGGTGCATAAATCGTATCCTTACTGGTTCACTGGACAAAATACCGCAGTGTTAGATTTCACTGCCAACTTTAACAATCTCTATAACTTGACTGTGACCGGCACCAGTCAAGAAGATTCTGGCACAGCAGCCATACGCAGAAATTTTACTTCCAGCATGAGAGACATAGCCAAATATACCTATGCAGCCAGCAGTACAGAAAGTAGACAAGGTGAGGATGGTCGAGCATTAGAAGCACAGGCCAATGCTGCTGAGTATCTTTACAGTCCCGGCAACATGGGGGATGGAAGTCTGCGCATCATTGGCGACCCTGCTTGGATACAACAAGGCAGCATGGCTGGCCGAGTAAATGCCAAAGAATTTAGTTATTCTGCATTTTTACCTGATGGCACTATAAATTTTGATGCACAACAAGTGATGTATGAAGTAGCTTGGCAACGACCAAATGATTATAATCTAAACACTGGTTTGGCAGATCCTTATGCAGGCGGCGATACAAAAAATCGACTGCCGATACAAAGTTCGGTGTACCTTGCAAATCGAGTGATAAGCGAATTCAAACAAGGCAAGTTTGAACAAACTATCAAAGGTTCATACTTTCGATTTCCCAAACCCGATGGATCAAATACTGTGGGCAAATCAGCATCGACTGTGGCAAGCAATGGGGCATCATTGAGAGAAGCACAAAACAGAGCCGCTGGCAATGATAGCGTTGCAGAAAACCCTATCTTGGCCAGACAAAATGCACAATCTCCGGCAACTGCATTGGTCAGTGGCAACTCTTCACTAGACAACGGCGTAAAAACTGCGTCTGCCGCTGTTGAAAATGGCGCCCTCCCAGCAGCCGTGCAACCAGCAACAACTATTTCTAATTCAGCGCTACCGGGGACAGCGAACAACAACAATACAATCGCACCGTCGGCATATCCACGAGCACCCAGTGGTTCGGGAGTGAACCCTATTACATTTGCAGAAAACTCTCCGCCGCCGTTAAATACCAACCCGTATGCCTTGGCAGGGCGTACACAGACCATAGTAAAAGAAGCATAAGGAGCAACTTTGTCAGAAGACGTACAACGCAGTAGAGGCCGCCCGACGAACTATAAATTAGATCGCGGAGGTGTGCCTGCAGAGTTTGGCCCATTCTCAGGCATCGTGATGAACAATTCAGATCCCACACGAGCAGGACGTTTGCAAGTGTATATTGAAACATTTTCGGGCGGCGATAACACTGACAGTTCCAAATGGATCACTGTGAGTTATCTGCCAGGATTTTTCGGATACACGCCAATAGGCAAAACTCCCAACAACACTTTTGGTTCTTACCCAGGCAATCAAAATTCATACGGCATGTGGTTCACACCTCCAGACATTGGTATTCAAGTGCTGTGTGTGTTTGCCAATGGTGATAGAAACTTGGGATACTATATTGGTGTTGTTCCGGACAACGGCATAGGTCACATGGTACCAGCAATTGGCGCCGCAAATAATTATGTGTCAGGCAATAAAAATCAAGAAACATATTTTGCAGATGCAACACTGTTACCAGTAACAGAAATCAATACCAACAACACAGAAATTTTAAATTCCAGCAGATTTTTTGAGCAGACAAAACCTGTGCAAGGGGTTGTGGCACAAGCATTGTTTCAACAGGGTGTCAGTGAAGATACAGAGCGTGGTCCCATACGATCTAGCAGTCAACGAGAAAGTCCCAGTGCTGTGTTTGGTGTAAGCACACCAGGTGTTGCGGTGTATCAAGGTGGTATGAGCCCTGACGATATCCGTAAAAAAATAGAAGCAGGAGAACTCAAACCTCAAGATGCACAAGTGATCAGCCGCATGGGCGGACACACCTTGGTCATGGATGACGGTGACATTGACGGCAAGAATGCTTTGTTTAGATTGAGAACTGCCAAGGGTCATCAGATCATGATGAACGACTCTGGCAACTTCTTTCAAATATTGCATGCCAATGGACAAACCTGGCTGGAGTTTGGCCAAGAAGGCACAGTGGATGTATACAGTACCAACTCAGTAAACATACGCACACAAGGCGATATCAATCTACATGCTGACCGCGACATCAACATGTATGCTGGGCGCAATTTAAAAATGAAAGCCATGTCAGATGTTAATCTAGAAGCCGATGCAAATCTTACGGCCACGGTGAAAAAAGACATAACCATTTACAGCAAAGCCAAGATTGGCATCAAAGCCGACGGATCAATGGCATTGCAAAGTGCAGGAGGTTCTTGGGCCGGCGGTGAGTCACTGTTTTTTACTGCCGGCGGTATAGACTTAAATGGACCTGCAGCGCCTGCAGTAACAGCACCCAAACCCATACAAAAAACCACCATGGACGATGTGACTTTTAGTACAAGCAAAGGGTGGAAAGTAGAAAAAGACAAACTGGAAAGTATCGTAACACGAGCACCTACACACGAACCTTACCCTTATCACAACAAGGGTGTGGCAGTAGAAACACAATTTGAACCAGGCAAGCCGACCCCACCACCAGGTGCGCCGGCTGTGCCAGCCGGCGTGGAGATTTCAGCCAAATGAGTATTTTTAGTTTTACTAATCCAGTAAACGGACAACCTTTTGAAATCAAAGGTCCGCCAGGTCTTAGTCTTGAACAAGCCAAGGCCATATTTGACAAACAAGTTGATGCTGGCAGCCTTGTGGGATTCAAAAAAGGTGACATACTCAGTGCTGCCACACAAGCTGCTGACGGACTGGCTGCCGCTCAAGCGCAGTTAGCCCAAGCCACTAAGGGTATTGGTGGTGATCTAGCAGGTGCTATTAAAAATATACCAGGAGTTGGCGACATAGCAGCACAAGCACAGTCTGTGGCCAGCAAAACATTGTCAGGAATATCATCTGTTGTGAGCAACTTGCCAGTAACCAACGGCATCAACGTGGCAGACTTTGCCAAACAAGGAGCAGCCCTTGTGCCCATACAGGGATTGAGTATACCTGATGTTACCGCTGCCATGAGTTCAGCCAGCAAACTTGTGGGACAGGCATCAAGTGCAATATCAGATGCGTTGGGCGCAGGAAAATTTGGGTTTGATGCATCACAACTGGAATCTGTGGGAGTGCTCAAACCTGGCACGGCTGCTACATTTTTAAGTCAAGGTATCAATTCGCTGACTGATGTATTGAAAAGTCCAGCAGTGTTCACTGGCAAAGATGGTATCAACAATTTGGACAGTTTGTTGAGTTCAGTACCAACACAAAATGATATTCAACAACAACTCATGAGTCAAGGACTCAATGCAGTTAAAGAATTGGGCATACCTGTTGACAAATTAAGTACTGCATCGTTGGCCGGATTGGCCAACAATGCTGCCAAAAGCATATCCACCACATTAGACTGGGCCAAAGGATTGCCATTGCCAGCCGATGTCAAAGCTGGATTTGATGCCGCAGCCAGAGACGGAGCATTTGCAGTAGATTTTGCAAACTTCAAAATAGATGATCCTATGAAAGCAGTGATCACACCGTTGCCAGCAGTTGACACAACTGACCGACAAACTGTAGATGCAGCCAGTAAACGTATTGTGGGCAATGACAAAGTCCCCACGGTAAAATACAGTGCGTCAGATCAAATCAATGCACAAGAAGAAGCCTTTGCAATACAAAAGAAATTTGGGACAATGAGAACAACTCAATTGTATATCAAACGAGATGAAATAGGAAGAAATATTACCAATGCTGCTGCAGGCATCACTGCACTCGAAGATCTGCTTGGCGAAGTTCAATTGGCAGACAGCAAACTATTAGATCTCAAACGGCAGGCCGAGCGGGTAGTTCGCATTGAGCCTGCAGCGTCTCAAATATTAACGGATATTGACAGAGAAATTAAAGAGTTGGTGGCATTTAGAAAACGCATTGAAACTACTATTGAAAAGCTCAAAGAATTACTTGCAAAAGACACCACTGCCTAACAGCCATAAATATTGTCATGACCACATTTATTGGCTTCAGCACCATTGATCAATACAAAAAGTTCACACTCACAGACTTTGATCTAATTCAACGAGACCTACTGAATGCTTTTAGCATTCGGCAGGGTGAATTACCTGGGCGCCCAGGCTATGGTACTGCATTGTGGGACTTTGTGTTTGAAAATCAAGTGGAACAACTGTCACAGCAACTACGTGCCGAAGTACAACGTGTGGCTGGAGGTGATCCTAGATTTACCATCAATGACATACAGATGTTTCCCCAGGAAAATGGTATATTGATACAACTTCAAATCACTGTTATCAACACCACTAACGCTGAAATTCTCAGCATATTCTTCGACGAACAAACACGCAATGCCAGTTACGTATAACTGCGCCGTTTTTATTATCAATAAATAAAGCACGGACGAGAAGAAAATGGCAACAACCACAAGACAAACAGCAATATTTGGCGTAGAAGATTGGAAACAAATCTACCAAACTTACCGCGAAGCCGACTTTCAAAGTTATGACTTTGAGACTCTTCGTAAAAGTTTCATCGACTACTTGCGTTTGTACTATCCTGAAACATTCAATGATTATATCGAATCAAGTGAATTCATTGCCCTGTTGGACGTCATGGCATTTATGGGCCAAGCACTGGCTTTCCGTACAGATTTAAACACTCGCGAAAATTACATCGACACTGCTGAACGACGTGATTCAGTTGTGCGTCTTGCCAACCTAGTGAGTTACACAGCCAAACGCAACACTGCTGCTGAAGGTTTTCTCAAAGTATTCAACGTTACAACAACTGAAAACGTTGTAGATTACAACGGCGTAAACTTGAGCAATGTCACTGTTAACTGGGCTGATCCTACCAATAATGACTGGCAAGAACAGTTTACTGCCATTATCAATGCTGCCCTGGTAGACAGTCAAAAAGTAGGGCGTCCCGGCAACCGTCAAACCATCTTGGGCGTGGACACTGCTGAATACGGCATTAATTTAGTGTCAGGATTTTTACCTGTAATTCCCTATACTGCCACAGTGGACGGCATCAACATGCCATTTGAAGCCACAACTTCTACGTCAGTGGGACGAGACTACGTGTACGAGCCTGCCCCAGTGCCTAACACAGTGTTTAATGTTTTGTTTAGAAATGATCAATTGGGATTTCAGTCAGCCAACACTGGCTACTTTTTTATGTTCAAACAAGGTGTACTACAAAACCAAGATTTTAACTTGGCCGAAAAAATCAGCAACCGTACAGTTAACATCAACATCGAAGGGGTCAACAACGAAGACCGTTGGTTGTTCCAACTGGACAACGTTGGCAATATCAATCGCGAATGGGCATATACTGAAAATATTTACTCTGCTGGGGCTGAACAAGTGGGTACCACCCTTCGTCCTATCTATACTGTTACATCAAGAACTAACGACCAAATTACCATGGTGTTTGGAGATGGCATATTCAGTGAAATCCCAGTAGGTACATTCCGTGCTTATGTTCGTGCATCAAACGGTTTACAATACATCATTAATCCTGCAGAAATGCAGGCAGTACAAATTCCAATCAGTTATATTAGCCGCGCAGGCAATCTTGAAACTATTACATTCACTTGCGGCATTACTCAACCTGTTTCAAATAGTCAAGCACGTGAAACTATTGATGCTATCAAACAACGTGCCCCTGCACGTTATTACACACAAGACCGCATGGTCAATGGCGAAGATTACAATCTCTTCCCATACACCCAATACAACTCAATTGTTAAATCTAAAGCGTTAAACCGTGCGTCAATTGGAACCAGCCGTTACTTGGACTTGGTT
>JAUKPS010175728.1:0-11874 GCA_032273165.1 Chlorellidium tetrabotrys | reverse complement strand
AAGAGGGAGTACGAAAAGTATGGAAAAGCGGCTGTTACTTATGACTTGGTTGGTCGCGTTCATCTGGACAGTCTCGAGCTGTACCGCAAATATACCTATGAAGAACGACACACCTACCGGTTGGATGCCATTGGAGAGATGGAGGTAGGGGAGACCAAGACGCAGTACGAAGGTACATTGGATCAACTTTACAACAATGACTTCCGCAAGTTTATCGAATACAACAGGCAAGATACTGCCTTGTTGGACAAGCTAGATAAGAAATTAAAGTTCTTAGACTTAGCTAACACACTAGCACACGAATGTACTGTGTTGCTACAAACTACAATGGGTGCTGTTGCTGTGACTGAACAGGCTATTGTAAATGAAGCCCATCACCGTGGATTGATTGTTCCCAATCGTGCCAAGCGTGATGAGGAAGCGAACAATCAAGCCGCAGGTGCTTATGTAGCATATCCTAAGAAAGGACTTCATGACTGGATCGGATCTATTGACATTAACTCATTGTATCCTAGTGCGATTCGTGCCCTAAACATGGGTCCAGAAACTATTGTAGGACAGTTGCGACAGGATAGAACAGACCAGTTTATCCAAGAGCAGATGTTGGTACATAAGAAGTCTTTTGCGGCATCATGGGAAGGTGTATTCGGCAGCATCGAATACGAAGCAGTTATGCGTAAGGACAAAGCATTTGAAATTACCATCGACTGGGAAAACGGCGAGAGCGATGTTATGAGTGCAGCCGAATGTTATAGATTAATATTCGAAAGCAATCAGCCATGGATGGTTAGTGCTAATGGTACGATCTTTACCTACGAACAAGAAGGAATTATTCCCGGGCTGTTAAAGCGTTGGTATGCTGAACGTAAAGACATGCAGAAAAAACTAAAAGCATGTATCGAAGCTGGTAATAAAATCGAAGAAGAGTACTGGGACAAGCGTCAGCTGGTTAAGAAGATTAACTTGAACAGTTTGTATGGTGCTATTCTTAACGCAGGTTGCCGTTTCTTTGACAAGCGTATTGGACAAAGTACTACATTAGTCGGTAGGCAGATTGCTAAACACATGGCAGGTAAAGTAAATGAGATGATTACTGGCGAGTTTGATCACGTTGGTAAAAGTATTATCTACGGTGACACTGACTCGTGCTATTTCTCCGCATACAACACACTAAAGACTGACATCCAAAAGAAATTAATTCCTTGGGATAAGGATGTAGTGGTTCAGTTGTATGATACCATTGCAGATAATGTCAATGCAACATTTCCAGACTTCATGTTAGACGCTTTCCACTGTCCTAAGAGCAGAGGTGAAGTTATTAAAGGTGGTCGTGAAATCGTTGCCATCAAAGGCTTGTTCATTACCAAGAAGCGTTATGCTGTATTGTATTACGACAAAGATGGTAAGAGGCAAGACGTCAATGGTAAGCCAGGAAAAATTAAGGCGATGGGTTTGGATTTGAAGCGTAGTGATACCCCTGAATTCATGCAGAAGTTCTTGGAAGAAGTCCTAACCAAAGTTCTAAATAATGCCCAAGAGGCAGAGATTCTAGAGATGATTACAGAGTTTAGAACTGAGTTCAAAGCCCGACCAGGTTGGGAAAAAGGTAGTCCGAAACGTGCTAACAATATTGCCGAGTATCAAAAGAAAGAAGAAAAGGCAGGCAAGGCTAATATGCCTGGACACGTTCGTGCTAGTATCAACTGGAACACGCTCAAGCGTATGAATGGTGACAAGTACTCAATGGGCATTGTCGATGGCATGAAGGTCATTGTCTGTAAAGTCAAAGACAATCCATTGGGCTATACTAGTGTTGCTTATCCAGTGGATGAGATGCGATTGCCTAAATGGTTCCAAGAACTTCCTTTTGATCACAGCGAAATGGAAGCAACTATTATCAATAATAAACTTGATAACTTAATCGGTGTGTTGGAGTGGGACTTAGAATCCACAACACAAAATAACACGTTCGGCAGTTTGTTTAGCTTTGACTAAAATATTTCTTGACAAACTACCTAAATCTAAATAAACTATACAAAAGGATATTAACATGAAAGACATCTTACAAGACATCGTGAGTCATACTCACAACCTAGGCTTCCTGAACATTGTAAAAATTACAGGCGACGAAAGTTCTACAAAAATTGACTCAATGGCAGACGACAGAACTGTTGTTATGTTTGGAGAGGCAACTAATCCACAGCCAGAGATGGTTGGTGTTTTTGGTATGCCGCAACTTAACAAATTGAAATACAATTTGGAATGTCCCGAATACAAAGAGGACGCTAAGATTGAATTGATGACTGCTGATCGCAACGGTGAAACTATTCCAATTGGTCTTCACTTTGAAAATGCCGCAGGCGACTTCAAGAACGATTACCGTTTTATGAATAGTGAAATCATCAACGAGAAACTTAAAACTACTAAGTTCCGCGGCGTTAAATGGGATGTAGAAGTTAGTCCTACACAAAGTAGCGTACAGCGTTTTAGTTTCCAAGCGGCTGCTAATAGCGAACACGCAACTTTCCTTGCCAAGACCGACGGCGACAAGTTGAAATTTACATTCGGTGATGCTAGCAGCCACGGTGGTGAATTTATCTTTGCTACAGGCGTTACTGGAAACTTGAACAAAGGTTGGACATGGCCAGTTGCTCCGATCTTGAGCATCTTGAAAATTGCTGATGTTAATAATACAACAATGAGCTTGTCTAATGAAGGTGCATTGCAAATTACATTAGACAGCGGCATTGCTACTTACAAGTACATCATTCCGGCACAGACATGATCAAAAGCATAATGCACAGTGGAAAGTATCTTACCGTCACCGGTGGGAGTCCAATAAATCCATATATTCCGTCTGGCGGTCAATCTGCAGGAATGGTCCGTTATAATGCCAACATGAATATTATGGAAGTATATGACGGATCTACATGGAAACAATTATCTTCCGAAAGTGCAATTATAAAACTTGATGATGAGGCAATCGAAGCAATAAACTGGGTAAAGAGAAAAATGCAAGAAGAAGAAGTTTTGATTTCCTTGCCCAGCGATCATCCTGCTGTAAAAATTGCTAGACAACACGTTAACCTTGCGAAACAAGCATTAAAAGAAGCAGAAGAACAATTAAAAATAACAGAGATATTAAGCAAAGATGAACAGACAACAAGTTAATTTAACACCATTACAGAAAGACTATGCTGTCTATTTGCCAGCTATCAGTAGTTTCTACAGCACCTATATTGCTAAACAACGTCTAGAAGAATTTGTATCTAAGGATCGTATTCCTGCAGGCTTTGATCGCGGCATTGAAGGTATGAACTTTCTAAATCCAGAACAAGGCTACTTTACCTACAAGTATGGTTTGTATTCTGCAGGTCACGCACAGTTAGATCTACAAAAGAGTCTTACACAAGAGTCTATGATTCAACAACGCGATCGCAACAACACAATGATTCTAGGTGACTCGGGCGGATACCAAATTGGTAAGGGTGTTCTTAAGTTTGATTGGTTAGACTTTGAAGGTAAGGAAGCTACAAAGACTCGTCAGAAGATTCTAGAGTGGTTGGAAGTTACTGCTGACTGGTCAATGATGCTGGACGTTCCAACATGGGCCTGCGATCATATTCATAGTCCTAAAACAGGACTAAAAACATTTGAAGACTGCTTGGATAAGACTCGTTATAACAACGATTACTTCCTAATGAATCGTTTGGGCCAGACCAAATGGCTCAACGTGCTTCAAGGTGGTGATTGGGAAACTGCCGAGAAATGGTATGACGGTGTAAAAGAATTTAGCGACCCTAATGGTAAGTATGCAGGGCGTGAAGCAGAAGGTTGGGCCTTTGGTGGCGCTAACATGTGCAAGATGGATATTACTCTCAAGCGTATGATGACTTTGAGAGAAGAAGGTTTGCTGAAGGGCAAAAACTGGATCCACTTCTTGGGTACAGCGCAACTTGACTGGAGTTGTTACTTAACTTTAATCCAAAGACAAATCAGGAAACATATCAATGAAGAAATTACCATATCTTTTGACTGCGCCAGCCCGTTCATTGCAACAGCCCACGGACTTGTCTATACCAACGCACAACACACTCCCAAAAGGTGGAGTGTTATTATGGACAAAGCCCCAGATAACAAAGCACTTGCAGGATCGGACATTCCGTTTCCCTTCGAGTCGTCAATCGGCCGCAGGCTAACAATGGCAGACATTGCCTATTACAACCTAGGCGAGCGCAAGACTGATGCTGAATTAAATGGTGCTAAGTTTGATCACTTAAATCCAGAACACTATCATGTTGTGCCTCGTCTTAATAAGCTAGGTAAGATTCCAAACAAAACATCTTGGGATAGTTTTGCCTACGCATTAATGATGGGTCATAATGTAGAATGCCACATTGTTGCTGTACAACGTGCTCAACAGTTAATGGATATTGAGATTGCCAAAGTTAAAGATAAACTATCTTGGAAACATTGGAAGAAAGTTAAAGGCTCAGATATGAGCGATGAATATAGCGATTGGGTTCCCCGCAATATTTTATACTTCTCTAGTTTAATTGAAGATTTATTTAATACAAAAACCAAAGCCGAAGCATTTGAATTAATTGAACAAGCTAGTCCATTCTTGCGTAGTTTAGAAGGTGCTCGACTACAAGGCGGTCCAAAGCAGAACACATTTGGTTCATTGTTTAGTTTTGAAGAAGTTACCAAATCCGAAGAAGTTGATTTAGAAAATCCAGACGATGATCAATTACGAGCATTAGAAGAAGGTGAATTAGGAGAATAATATGACTTGGTGGAAAGTAAAAACTATAGATAAGAAAAGTGTCGAAGAACACGAGTTCTGGCAAAAAGATGATATGGTCATCCGACGTATTACTGGATTCCGATGGGGTGTTTGGAATGTTAAAACAGAAGGAGATGAACCTCCGGAGTTTGAACTGGTTGCAATGCCTACAGGTAGCGCCGACGAGGACAGTGTTGAAATGAATAACATCGACTACGAGGGAGAACTAGAAAGCCTAGATGATGGTTGGTATGAAGACATTATTTGGCCGGATGATTTAGACGAAGAAGAACAAGAAAGACTTCAAGAATTGTGGGATGAAGAATCCTACGATGGGTGGGAAAGTGAAGGATGGTCCCAGTACGAAACAGAAGTTTGGTTCTGGGGACCACTAGAAATTACCAAGGATGAAGAATAATGGCGACACGTAAAAAGAAAACTGATAAGATTGTATTAGATATGCCCGGTACAATTGGTGGAGCAAAAGTTGTATTTGCAGAACCAACAGTAGTTAAGGGCAATCACTTAACAGTGACTACATACCCAGATGGTAGAACAGAATTAGAATGGGATGATGATGCATTGTTAGCAGAAGTAAGAAATGCTCTACTAAAAGCAGAAAGTGTTCTTCCTGTAGTAGAAACTAAATCAAAACGTAAAACAAAGGTGAAAAAAGATGGCAACTAAAAAATCAGCAGTAAAAAAGATTAGCGATAAGCTAGTTAAAGTAAATGAATCATTTACCGTTAATATGTATGACAACGGTTACATGATTGAAATTAGCGGACGTAAATCCGAAGACGATTGGGGTACTGCTAAGATCATGGTTTCTTCAATTGATGAACTAGTAGAGCTTATTAAAGAAGCTAGCGAGATGGAAAGAGAATAATTGGACAATCAATACGTTGACTCATTCTATAAAATCTGCTATACTTAATTTATGAAACGTGATTACACAACTGGTGAAGCAGACAATATTCAATTCTTTATTGGTAAAGAAGTTGAGCATACACCTGCATTTGGAAAACTAACATTGTTTGTTACGGGTATTCATTCTACTGAAGAAATTGCCCTAAACTTAAATGGCGCAGAACATATCTTCTTCGGTGCTAATCACAGTTTTAATCCACAAAACAATTTAGAATGGCAACGTTGGGAAACTATGATTGAATTCTTTTTACGTAAAGAATATCTATGTAGTTTAGATATACCAATGAGTGCTGTAGAAGAATTTAACGAAAACGGGCTTAATGAATACAATAACTTTATTCCGCAGATCCGTGTTCCAATTCCTTACATTAAATTGTGGAACTATAATACAATGATTAAAATCGATGACAAAGATTTTAAAGCAACTAATCCAGGCGTATGGTCCCACAGCCTGCACGATTTAAAAGATCGTAGTAAATTTACAAGTTGGGAACAATATAAAAACGACAAGGTACTAAAATGATTAATTCTAAAATTACAAAAACAGGAGCTCAAACTTCAAATGAAGAACGACTGTTTAAATTGCTCGAGGGCATTGATTGGAAATTGTGGGAAATCTATAATATGATGAAAGACAATCTTCCAGATCAACCAAAAGCTGTTAAAAAGCCTACTGCAAAGAAGTCTGTAGAATGAGCGGACTTAACATGATTTGGGTAACCTTTCGAAAGGAAGGTATTCATATGTATCCGGCGGCTGCTACTGATCCTGCTCTTGCAACAGGTGACGAGTATGACGTATCGTTCTTAGGAACTCCGCACCGGCATATCTTTCATTTTAAAGTTTATATTCAGGTGTTTCACGACGATCGTGATATTGAATTTATCCAGTTTAAGCGTTGGCTTGAAAAGTGCTACAGTGATGGCACATTAGAGCTAAACCACAAATCTTGTGAAATGATTAGTCATGATCTTCATCATATCATTTCAACAAGATATCCAAGTCGAGAGATTTGGATTGACGTAAGTGAAGACGGCGAGAATGGCTGCTTCATTAAATTTCCTTCAACAAACCCTTTAATTTAAAAGGTATTTCAAAATGGCTCAGCCACATTACATTCAAAAAACTCTTCAAATGAAGCCCGAAGTGACTAAGATTTTCGATGACCTCGATGCTTGGTTGGATCATTGCAGATTTAATCTGCTTCCTTTTGTTCCATCGGATTTGTATCGCTCTCAGGAGTATCGCTACTTTGCTAATCGTGGAAAACCTCGTGAAGGCTACAAGGGCAAAAATCCTCGCTACGAAAATCGAAATAATGGCGAACGTTTTTCTAATTGATTTAGAAGCGGTAGAGACAAGGTACACAGGTCAATGGAAGACCCATGTACCTAATCTACTCAAAAAGGCAGGACACAATGTTCAAATTATTTCTGGCCCTGAAGATATTCCTTCTGCCACTACTCCTGGTGCTTTTCTTAATTTTGGCGGGACTAACATATATAAGTCAGCTCAAGTTGAACAGATGGGCCGTCTATTTTGCGACGGAGCAGTTAAGCCTGGCGACGGTCCTATTCTTTCTGACTGTTCTGTATAAATAAAAGTGCCAGTCGCGATGCTACCAACATCCACTGACTCTAACAGTTTATAGGAACTATCAGCATGAATATTTATAGTAATATTCCATCACCGGAATTTAAGCCAACCTGGCTTTATATCAAGCAACACAATACCACTGGATTACGCTACTTTGGCAAGACTACCAAGGACCCTAAAGTCTATTTAGGTTCCGGCAAGTATTGGTTGCGACACTTAAAAGAACACAGCGAAGATATTACAACTGTGTGGTGTGAAGAATTTACCAACATGGATCAGTTGGTAGAGTTTGCTACCTTCTTTAGTGAGTTCCACAACATAGTAGATGCTGTAGATTCCCGTGGTAAGAAAGTATGGGCCAACATGATTCCGGAGAATGGATTAGATGGTGCTCCTGCTGGAGTTAAAATGCCCAGCACCAGTAGGTCTAATGCCATACACAAGAAAGGTATCACACCTTGGAACAAGGGCAAGGCAACTGGGCCTGCTCCACATATATCAGAATCCAATAAGCGTAGGAAAGGCTTACCGTCAGGTAGATTGGGTGTTTCTACTTCCTTGAAAGGACACACTTATCCAAAAGTAGAATGTCCAAAATGTGGCAAAATAGGTGGCGGAAGCAATATGACTCGCTATCATTTTGGCAACTGTAAGCATTGACTTTCTGGTAAAACGGCTGTATAATATAACTTATACAAACACACAGAAAAGGTTAGGTATGTCCTTAAAATTCAAATCCAAACAACAATCACTGTTAGTTGAGCAAGGTAAAATCATCGATGATAAATCTCGAGATTTTATTCGCGGAGCATTAGGTCTTAAAAATAAAAAAGTTGAAGCAACACGCCATACAATTCTGTCAGGGCCGCCTGGTGTTGGCAAATCCTACGGCACCGTTGATGAGTGTAATAAAGCAAAAGTTAAATCATTGTTTATTGCTCCAGGATCAACAGATATTCAACTTACTTGTAAGTTAGCATACGGAGTTCATTCTCTAAATAAAAACGAAGAACTTGTAGTTGTATTAGACGATGCTGACGATGTGGTGTTTGGTGATTATCAAACTCTGAACAAGTGGAAGATTGCTATGGCCGACATCGATTACGACCAGGGCATTATTCCAACTTACAACCATCCTGTTAGTATGACTAATACTATTACAGCATTAGAAAAACAAGGTAAAACTGATCTTGTATTGGCTTTACAGGCTTTCCAAAGTGCTGATAGCGTAGGTGTTCAAATTCCAATGGACAAAGTCAGATTTATTATTCTGTGTAATCTTGATTTAGAAGATCCTAAATCGTTCCGTAGTGCTAAACTAAAATCTGCTGTGGCTCCGGTATTGGACCGAATGGAATATAAGCGTATTGAACTTGATTGGGAAAAACAATGGGGCTGGCTGGCGTATGTGTTGGGCAATACACAACCGTTCGGCGATGATAATCCATTAGACAAAGATCAAAAGACAGAATTACTCCAGTGGATGTATTCAAATTGGGCAAACTTGCGTAGCACCTCATATCGAACTGTGCGAAAACTTGCCGAGGCAATGATCAACGATCCTGAAGATTACATTGATCGCTGGCAAGATCAAATGAAGGGACACTAAAAATGTCCAAGAAAACATTCAACGATAAAGTCGATGAGTTGTTCAATGATTTAGATCTGCCAGACGATCAGAGCATTAAGGATGATACTAAAAGAGAGAAACTGAGTAAGCATCACACAGGTCGATTAAAAGACGATACAACTCGAAAAAATATGCTCGAGGCCGCTAAGAAAAAAGCACAAGACCCAGAATGGATTAAAGCAAATAAAGCGGCACAGGAAAAACTTAAAAAAGATAAAAAGAAAAAAGAAGAAATTGCTAAAAAGATTAGTGAAAAATCTACAGGAAGAAAGCACTCAGAGGAAACAAAGAAACAGTTAAGTGAGCAACGAAAAGGGAAAGTATCCTGGAATAAAGGTATATCACCGTCTGACCTCACTAAGCAGAAATTATCAGATGCTAATAAAGGCAAGACTTTAGCAGACGATACTAAACAGAAAATAAAAAATAACGCCGCTAAAAATAAAGCAATACATACTCCAGAAGGTGTGTTTCTGTCAAGGACACAGGCGGCCGAGCACTACTACGCCTCAGGTGTCAAACGACTTGCGTCAGTCAATTCTGTATCAGTTTGGATATTTTCTCAACTTAAAAAAGACCCAGATAATTTTTTCTATATAAAGGAAACACAATGAAAATTAAAATATACTCAAAACAAGAACCAACTAATCTAAAAGAACTAAACGCTCTTACTGTAGAACAATATACAGTTGAAAACGGTAAGAAGTTAGATAGTCAATGGCTATCAGAAATTGCTACAGAAGATTATTCTGCTACTAAACTAACCTTAGAGCAGGCAGGTTATACAGCACATCCAGCAAGTAGTAATGAAATCGAAACTAAACTGTATTCTATCTTCCAGTAAGAATGAGCAAAATATATTTGACCTATCCTCCACTTTGTTATATAATGTAGTATAGGAGACAACTTTGAAATCAACAATATGGATATTCTCACTAGAGCCCATTGAGACTCGCTATACAGCACAGTGGCACAGTCATGTGCCCCTACTACTCAAGAACAAGTTGGGCGACAGGTTTAATGTGGTTCAGGTAGATGGCGTTCAAAAAAACAGCCAACTGACTCCGGGTGCGTTCTTAAACTTCTCTGATACTAACTATTGGAAGAGTGCTCAAATGTGTGCGTTCTTGGAACAGCACAATCAAGGCAAGACCAGTCCCAACGATCACTTTATCTTTACGGATGCGTGGAACCCCACTGTGATCCAACTGAAATATATGTCGGATCTGTTAGGCTTCAACTGGACTTTACATGGCCTATGGCATGCTGGCAGTTATGATCCACAGGATTTCTTAGGACGTCTTGTTGGTAAGAAGAAATGGGTTAGACACGCTGAGAAGAGTTTCTTCCATGCGTTTGATCATAACTACTTTGCTACCAAGTTCCATATTGATATGTTTGTAGATAATCTATTAGAGGACGGCTACAAAGAAGAAAATCCCTGGCATGAAGAGGATAAAGCTGATTTAATTTCTGATGGTAAGATTGTCTGTACAGGGTGGCCTATGGAGTATATGGTTGATACATTGGAAAACTACAATACTAATCCCAAGCGTGATTTGATTTTGTTTCCACATCGTATTGCACCTGAGAAGCAAGTTGAAATCTTCCGTGACTTGGCTACGCACTTGCCACAGTATGAATTTATTGTTTGTCAAGATACCCAATTGGACAAACACGAATATCACAAGTTGTTAGGTCGTGCTAAGATCGTATTCAGTGCTAACTTGCAGGAAACATTGGGTATTAGTTGTTACGAAGGCGCATTAGTAGATGCTATTCCTATGGTGCCAGATCGCTTGTCATACAGTGAAATGTATTATGAAGGATTTAAGTATCCTAGCGAATGGACTCAAGATTGGGATAGCTATCTAATTCATAGACAGGAATTGTGTCATCACATTATTGTCACAATGACACATTATGAAAAACGTTTGCCACAGTTACATAAACAAGTACAAGACTTAACTGAACAGTTCTTTAGTGCTAATAAATTGTTGGAGAATTTTAAATGAAATGGTTTCTAAACTTTTTAGAGAAGCATGGTCGCAAACGCATTGTAATGGATAGACAAGATAATGAGCCTTACCTCGAACGTTACTACATTTTTCTTAAAGACAGAAAGCGTTTCCCCTTTAATGTGTTCATTCACAAGTTTCTTAAGTCAGACCCCGATGATGTGCATGATCATCCATGGCCTTACGCTACTCTAATTTTAAAAGGTGGATATTATGAATGGATTCCTAACTTTAATTCACAAGGTGCCAAGATCGGTGAGACACGGCATTGGCGTGGTCCTGGTCACTTCCGTATTTGCCCTGCTAATAGCTTTCACCGTGTTGAGCTTGAAGCAGGAACAGACTGCTGGACAATGTTCATGCCTGGGCCACAACGTAGAGAATGGGGGTTCCTTGTTAATAACAAATGGATTCACAACGACACATACTTAACAGAAAAAGCAAAAAAATGAATAGTAAAGAAAAAGAAGTAATGGATATTCTGCAAGAAGAATGTGCAGAAGTAATTCAAGCAGTTAGTAAAATTAGTCGTTTTGGTATTGACAACTTAAAGCCAGGAAAACCTAAAACTAATCGCGAGCACTTAGAAGAAGAATTAGGTGACCTGTTGGCTATGGTAGATATCCTAGAAAATATGGATGCTATTAATATGGATAGCGTTAACCTAGCACGTAGAGCTAAAATTGAAAAGCTCAAAAAGTGGTCAAATATTCCTAACTTAGAGAATATCTGACATAAATAAAATCGTAAATTGTACCTCAGGGCAGTTTACAGGGCATAGGGCCCAAACAATAGATCTTACTTAATAAGGAGATAGACACATGTCTAAGATCATCGGTATCGATTTAGGTACAACAAGTTCATGCGTAGCAATCATCGAAAATGGTGTTGCAAAAGTAATCGAAAATAGCGAA
>JAUKPS010175618.1:0-11876 GCA_032273165.1 Chlorellidium tetrabotrys | reverse complement strand
ATGAAAAGATTTATAGATTATCAAATATAGATGATAAGCAATTTGAAATTTCTGTTTTTGAATATGGAAAAGAAAAAGATACTTATACTTTGCCTTTGAAAATGCTTAAAGATTTTAAATTAGCAAATCAAGAAGAAAAAGAAATTTATCAAAAATTTAAAGATGAAGAAAATAATGAATATGCAGGCGGAGGCGCTTTAGGAGCTTCTGGATTGCCTTTGGTGGATTATGTAGAAATAATAGACGGTGGTACTCATCTTAGACCGTTAAAAACTAATGATAAATATTTTGATTTTCAATCATTGAAAAAAAGGGTTGCCGAAGAATACAAATTGCTTCCAACTTCACCTATGTATAGAGGGCACATAACCGTTCAGGGTTATGATACTGAGGGTGAAAAATTAAGAAATGCTAGTTCGTATATTTCAGATATGAAAAATACGGTAAAGAATTTCAACCCTTACACTGGTAATGCTTCTAATTTAGAAAAGTCATTGTCTAATTCAAGACCCATAAGCTTCAAAAAATACGATTGGAGCGAATGGTTTTCTGGAAAGAAATCAGCGCCTAGTAAAACTACGGCTACTCCAGTTAATTTAGTTAGCGGTATATACGTTTCATATCCACATCCAACGGAGAATAGAATGCTGTCATTTACCATTGATGATGCTAAAAGCTTATTGTTTACATTGGGGAATCTATATCAAAACTCGATAAAAAAAGTTGATATTCGCCTTGAAGTTGACGGAAAAATTTTAGATGAAACTATTTCGGGTTTAACATTAAATGACAATTCAAAAGATAATTGGAGACTGCAAGCCAACACGCTTAACCCTAATGTAGCTACTCTTGATGATGTTGAATTTAGATTAAAAAAAGAATATCCTAGTTTTGATTTTTCTCAATTCATAGGTGCGCCTTCTACCGCAATTACTTTCACGCAGGGAGAAATTGATATGTTTGCTGACATAAAAAAATATGTAGTTAGAAATGGATTAAGGGTATCTGATGTGGGGATTGTTAAAGACCCTGAAACGGGTGCTGTTGAATTTATAGATAAGGAATCTAATAAATTACATCGATTTTTAACATACTCAACAGTTCTTTCATTTGAAAGAGGTAATGCAATTTCAGAAGAAATAATTAAAAAATATTTGCAATGGGAAAGTGCTGGCGTAAGTGGGGGTGTTTCGACACAACCTACAGCTATAGCTATCAAACCATACTCTATAAAGAAACCAATTGACCTAAAAAATACTAAGATTTGGGTTGGCGATAATCCAGAATTGTCATACGCAATTCAAGAGAGAGCAATGGAACTTGGATTTGATTGGTATAATGGCTCTAAACAGCCAAAATATATTAACGAGAAAGGCTTAATATTTGGAGATAGCAAGGATATTACTTTTGCAAGTGAAAGAAAGGACTTTGATGTTGTACAGCCTCATAAAGAAATATTTGAATCAGACTTTTTTGAAAATACAAAATTAGTTGAGATTCCAGATGAAATTAAAAAATTTAACGGAAAAGTCGGAAGTCTGCCTAACCCAATACTTGAACTTCTTGTAATTAGATGTAAAGAACAAGGTTTAGGTCAAATGAGTGATTTTTTACAAAAGGATATTGGCACTATAAAAGATGACCAAGGAAAATATTTTGGATGGTCAAGTACAGAGGAAGGCTCTACTTTTTGGAATAATGTAAAACATGGTGATTTTAGAGATTTTAAAAAATTATATGGGATTTATGGGGAGAAGGTAAAAGATATTAGCGCAAGTGCTACTAATCAGTCTAATTCACCTATAACTTCTAATTTAGTTGAAGTGCCAGATACTATACCTAACTTTGATACATTAGTTAAAAGTTTACCTGCGCCAGTATTACTATTGCTAATCATTAGAATAGTAGAACAAAAATTAGAAATAGATTCTGATATTTCAAAATATGAAATAAGAAATATAAGAGATAAAAATAATCTTCTTTTTACATTTGAAGAAACAGATGAAAAAGGTAATTTTTGGGTGGATGTTAAAAATGGTGATTTTAAAGAATTTAAAAAAAAATATGGTGTTTATGGCGAAAAAGTAAAAGATGTTTTAGAAAAAACAAATGCTTCTGATATAATTGCTATTTCAAAACTTTTAAATTCAGTAAAACCATCATTTAATACGATTGGAACGTCTTTACCTACGTCAACTGCCCAACCTGCTTTATTAACCGATTTGTCGGACACTAAAATTTGGATTGACGATAATCCTGAACTTTCAAAAAGAGTTCAAGAGAGAGCTTTTGAATTAGGTTGGGATTGGTCAAGCGGAACTAAAACTCCAATACTAAAAAATATTAGATGGATTGTGTTTGGTTCAAATAAAAAAATAGCTAGAAGCGTAGGTGATAAAGCGAAATTTGATAAAAATCAAAATAAAGAAATATTTGCTTCTGATTTATTCACTAGTTCAATCGCTATTACCCAGCCTAACGCAACCGCCCAAACAATTTCAAGTAAATTTACAAAGGGTGAAAACGATGTTTTTCAAAAAGTATATGATTATACAACTAAAAATAATATAGAAGTTAGGGATGTTTCCCTTTTTAAAACTGCCGAAACCGAAGTTATTGAATTTATAGATAAGGAAAGTGGGATTAGCTATTTTCCTTTGAGATACAATAGTAGTACTGCCAAAGTGTTAGTTTATGAGGTAGGAAATGATAGAGACGAAAGATTTATTAAAAAATACCTAGATTGGCTAAAAGAAAAACAATATAGTGTTTCTTCTGCTTCTACATCAAATGCTCAACCTTCTGGAAGACCTAAAATGAAAGTTACTGGATTCGAATTACTATTCAATAACCCATTAAATTCTTTATTTCAAAAACATGAAATTGATAGCGTTCCAGAATTAGTAGAGAGCATTAAAAATTTTGTTAGAGAATATGATTTAGAATTTATTTATATAAAACTTATTGTTGAATATCAAATTTTGGAAACAACAAGCCAGCTTTTCTCTATTACAAAAATTCCTTATCCTAGTGGGTTAAGAGAGATATATATCCCATCCCTAACGTCAATTGGTTTTGCTAAAAATTTGGAAGATATTTATACTGATTTTGATTTTACAAGAGTTATCGAGGATTTTAAAAACTTAGGTCAACCTACTTCATCGTCAACGGCTCAACCTACTGCTCCTTTAACTGGCGAGGAAAAATTAAACAAGGAGTTTGTTGCGGACTATGACCCATTAAGAAAAAACTACTTATTAAATAGTAGTACTCTTAAAAACGACATAGAAGACTTAAATGCCTTAGCAACATTGCTACCTTCATTTCAAGAAAGTAAATTTGCAGTTGAAAAAGCTACCATTTTAAAAGAGATGGGTAGACTTCAAAAAAAGATAGATTATAAAGGCTTTATAGCTTCAAACGAATCTGTTTCAAAAGGTGCTGATTTATTTACGCCACAAGGATTGTTGAAGTATTATTTTACTCAAACAACTCAAAATCCAACAGCGGAATTACAGCCACCTTGCGAATTACCAACTCCTAATGGAGCCAAAAGCAAATTGCCTTTGGGAGCTTACTTAAATGTTAGAAGCTCTCAATTCAAAAAATGGTTTGGAGATTGGGAAAGAGCTTACGAAACTGGTAACTATGTCAATTGTTCAAAAATGATTGACGAGGAAACAAAAGAGCCTAAAATATTTTATCACGGGGTTAGAAAGTACATTCCGAGCTTCGGTCAAATGAGTAATATGGGTGTTGGTGTGGTAAGACCTTATGGTTCCTTTGAACCACCTAATTTCCCAGCTTCATATTTTGCTGATAATGAAAGTTACGCTAATTTTTACGGAGGTATTGCTGAAAATATGCCGAAACCATCCGAGGCTTACAAGCCATTCATTTATAAAGTGTTTATGTGTGTAAAAAATCCAATTTCATTACTACCTTTAGACTTTGAAATTAGCTATAAGGATTTGATTGATTACATATTAGTGGCGTATGGTATTAGAATAAACGTAAATAGTGTTTTATTAAAACAACTAGGTGAGGACATGAATAAAAAACATCCAATTTGGGTTTATATCCGTAGAGATATTGGATTGATAGAAACATTAAAAGATTATGGTTATGATGCTTTAATTCAACAAGGTGATATACCAGTATTTGATGAAAGCGGTAATGTAGTTTCGGACAGAAATAAGTTCATAAAAGATACTGAATATTTATCTTTTTATCCAAACCAAATAAAGAGTGCAACAGTTAAAAAAAGTTTCTATTTTAACTTTTTCAATGATATAAGATTTAAAAAAGGCGGTTATGTTTGTATATAATAGTGGTAAGTTAATAGAGAATACTGACAAGATAAGCCCTACGGAGTTTATTTATAGATTGACCCATACCACAAGCGGTATGAATATCGAGGTGTATGTAAATACAGAGCTTCAGAATAGTGATAAGCCTTATAAGGTTTATCGAGAAGAAAATGGGGCTTACACAGTGTATGAAGAGTTTTACAGAAAAGGTAAAACAATTAAGGAAAATTTTGAAGATGCCATCTTGTACTTTGAGGATAATATCTACAAAGCAATGAAAGAAGTTGCTCCTGCTGAAGAAAGCGTAAGACCTGATGAAGCTGTGAAACCAGAAACTTTCAAAGAGGTTCCTATTGTCGGAGATATAATTCAAGTAGGCAAAAACTACGGTATTGTTACGGATGTAAAAGATACTGAAGTGAGTGTTAAAAACTTGACAAAAGAGGAAGCTATGAGAATATTGAAAAATCAACAAAATGCCTTGATTGCTACTACTATTGAAGATGTAGAATTAGCTTTTGGTGGTGATTTGAAACTTGAAAATGGCGGTACATTTTCTAAATTTGATACTCAAAAAGACAACATAATAATATTGAGAGTCAAACCTCCAAAACCAAAAACGGAAGCTCCACAACCACCACAAGAGGGCGAGGAAGAGCAACCACAACCACCAACGCCACCAGAACCAGTTCCAGTAAATATAAAAGACCCTTTTGAAGAAGAAAAGGAAAAAGAAAAGGAAAAAGATAAAGGAAAGGAAAAAGAAAAAGATAAAGGAAAGGATAAGGAAAAAGATAAAGGCGAGCAGGGAGAGGAAGGCGAAGAAGGAGAAGGCGAAGGCGAAGAAGGCGAAGGTCAAGAAGGCGAAGGTCAAGAAGGAGAAGGTCAAGAAGGAGAAGGTCAAGAAGGAGAAGGTCAAGAAGGAGAAGGTCAAGAAGGAGAAGGAGAAGGCGAAGAGGGAGAAGGCGAAGGTCAAGAGGGAGAAGAGGGACAAGAGGGACAAGAGGGACAAGATGGCGAAGAAGGAGAAGGCGGAAATGCCGAAGGAGATGATTTTGGAGATGAAAATATTGAGCCTACAAAAACATTGGAAGAATTAATGAGAGATATTCAAAAATCATTTCAAGAGGGAAAAAGTGTAGATGATATGCAACTTAAAGATGATATTCAAACATTAGAAAGAGCTTTGGCTACTCCTAAAGATAGAATAAAAGAAACATTTAAGACCATAGCTGTTGCCAAGTCAGCAATTGGAAAAACAAATATATTTGGCACAGATAACGAAAACAGATTAAATCAAACATTAAACGAAATATTCAAATAAAATGGAAGGAATTACAAAAAACGAGCTTTTAAACATTGCCGAAGAAAGCACTAACCCGCTTATACAGTCTTTAGCTAAAAAGAAGATGCAAGAAGAATTTTCAGGCGATATTGTCGCTCAAAAAATGATTCAGCTTTCACAGTTGTTAAGTCAATCTGAGGGGGGGTCGGTCATTGACGAAGAGGAAGTAAAGAGAATAGTTAGAGAGGAAATCGAAACTGATAAAATTACTTTTGATGATTTAGATGATACCGTAAAAAAACTATTGTCTAATCAATCTTCTAATGTTAGTTTAACCATTACTCAAGGAAGTTCTGTTACGGTTGTTAAATTAGTTTTAGAACAAGCTTTTAAGCGACCTTTAATACAAAAAATGCTTAGTGATGTTTTGGCTAGAAACAATGTTTATCTTTACGGAGGAGCAGGAACGGGTAAAACATATTCAGCAGGTATCTTAAAGGATATTTTAGGATGGGATTTATTAGAAATAAGCTGTAGTCAATTTACTTCTGCATTAGAAATTTTAGGAGGTCAAACTATCGATGGTTATCAAGAAGGAAAAGTTGTTAGAGCCTTTGGAAATTTAGATAAAGATGGTAATCCAACTGGAAAGGGATGTATTTTGCTTTTAGACGAATTACCTAAAATAGACCCGAATACAGCAGGTATGTTAAATGCCGTGTTAGCAAGAGTTGGAGAGTATAGAAATGGAAAAGCATCTACTATTCAAAACGCAAAGGGAGATATTATCGAACGTGGAGATTGTTTCATCATGGCTACTGGAAATGCTTTGCTAAACACAAAAGACCCTGACTACGAAGCCAACTTTAAACAAGATTTATCGTTGCAAGACCGTTTTGCTGGTTCTACTTATAAAGTTGTAATTGACCTAGAAAATGAGTGGTTGTATATTTTGAATAAAAAATGGGCTTTTATATTTATCTATTTGACTAAGTTAAGAAACGCCATTCAAGAAGAAGGATTTTTATCAAAAGCATTTGTATCTGTTCGTTTAATGATGTCTGTTCAAAAAACATATAACGTATTCCGACAAGTAAAAGAAAATGCTGGAAATGTTAGAAAATTTAAGTCTGACGAAGACGTATCTTATACTCCGTTAATTAATGAAAGTGCATTAGGTACAATAGAGGCATCTTCAGTTAAAACTGTTAAGGAATCCATGGACGAGTTTTTCAGTTTGTTTACATCTGAACAAGCAGAAATTTTAAGAAACAAAACAGATTATAGCGGTTGGTTACGAATTGTTGCTGAAAAAAATAAAGTGCCAATGGACAAACTTAATACCCAAGAGGAATTGGATGAAGTGGCTCAAATTATAAAAATATAAATCATGCAATTAGACAACTTATTTGAGGTAATTAAACAGGTGGGGCAAAAGCCCTTTGCTTCCTTTGTAAGTAGTTCAACTTCCGCTTCAGTTCAAGGTAGTTCTTCGTTTGACCAGATGAGTAAAAATGGCTTTATTTTTAGACAATTTAAAACCTTAGAGGATGCTTTTAATAAGAAAGATGAAATTGAGGCTAAAATAAAGAAAAAACGCTATGAGACAATTGCTTTAAGTTATGTGGAAGAGACAAGGTTTGCTAACTATAAAAATTTTACTGATTATATAAATGCTCCAAAACGTAATTTTGAAAAAACAAAGGAAATTAGTTCCAAAGTTATCGAAAATATAAAAACCTTAATAAATTTAGGTGGACTTTATAAAAATGATAAAATTATAGTAACCGAGGATACTAGAGGGCTTTTTGATTTTGGATTAGCTAGTTTAGGATTGTATAGACCGATTGAGTTTTATTCTCAAGATTTAGCTGAAGATATAAAGTCAGGTAAATTTAAAAACCCTTTTTCTTATGAAGCTGGGGTTGTAGATGGAGATGACATAAAAAAACAAGTTGTAGGTAAGACAAGCATATTTACTTTCTTTTTTAATGAAAAAAAATATGTATGCGAAAGAAGACAGAGGGGAGCTACTAAAGTTTACAATACCTTTTTCAAAGAGTGTTTTTTAAAGCCAGATAAGGATGGATTGCTAATGACATTTTATTTAGACAACAAAAATAAAGTTTTTAACGGTAGAGGCGATGCTAAATTAAAATATGCTTCTAGTAATAAGAAGTCTTATTTGATATACAATAAAAAAGATGATTCTGTAAAAAACGTAGATATTTTTATGCCTATAAATTTGATGGGTGTCAATGATGGAGCTAGAGCTTTGGCGTTGCTTCCCGCTTATTTAATTTCAGCTTCATTAGAAAATTTTGGTATTCAATCAAGGATTAGTGCTTTAAGATTAGGTTCTGATAACCAAACAGCCATTACAATATCAATACCAGTAAAGGATTATGAAGAATCCACAAATGAAGCTTTTAATAAAGCATTTACGCTATTATCTTTAGAGGCTTCTGGAGTTAGTTTTTTTGCTTTTCATAAAGTTATAGCTGGCAATGATGGTTTACAAGCTAATCCAACTGGAGTTACTAAAGCTGGGTTTGAGGATGTTCAATATTGGTCACAACGCTATATTGACGACATGATGCAAAGGTATAAGAATTGGGCAGAGGTTAATAAAAATGAAGATTTTGTCAATACTAAAGTCGTAAACCCTAATTTTCAATTTGGCTTAACAACACCTGATAATTCTTCTGTGGGAACCGTTTTAGATTACCCTGATATTTTAGAAGGATTGCACAAAGTGTTTTACCTTTTTTATTTTTACATGGACTATTTAGCTATCGAGATGTTAGATATGAGAGATTTTGTAAAAAGCGTTTATAAAAGATTTACCGAAGACGTTACGTTTAGGAAAATATATGAAATGCCTAGTACAAAAGTTGAAATTAAAGATTTATTGCGCTCTTATGTTTTAACAATGCTGGTTCAGAAATATAAGTTAGTTTCAGGAGGTGCTTATTCAGATACAGCAGAACAAAAACAAAAAAAAGAAGAGAATTTTCAGAAAAAAGTAATTTCGTTGAACGAAGAAATAAACAACCTATAATGAAAAATACTGTAAAAATAACAAAAGAGCAAATTAAAGGGATGCACGAACATTTGAGCGACTTGCCGACTGGTATGAGACATAAAAAAGACTTGAAGATTTTTTATAATCCTTTGATGCCAAGAAATGTTTATGTAAGATACACTACATTTGGTTTGGAGCCAGACAATAGCATTAGGTCACAAGTAACATTAAATTGTATAAGACCAGACGGTTCAAAAATTGACTGTGAAGACCAATTTGATAATTTAAAACAAAGATTAGAATTTGAATCCCAATTTTTACAAATTGACTTAGATGCTAATAGAAACATAGTTTTTATATGAATATTTTAAAAAATATATCTGGGGAATTGTTAGCAATAGCATATTTGCCAAAGGAAAGGAGAAATCCTGCATTAGAGGATTTATCTACAATTGTAGGTGAATATCCAGATAGCGATTTGCCAAAGGAACAAAGAGAGCTAATACAGGAAATTATAAACGACTTGATAAAGGAAAACACTTCAGTAGAAGGATTTGTTTCCACTCCAACTAAACCAATGATGTCTAAAAAAGAGATTTCAAAGGTAGAGGTTGTTGAGCCTGAAATTGTAAAGGAAGAGCCTAAAGTAGTTGCCGAAGTTCAAGAGGAAATTGTAAAAGAGGAACCAAAAGCAATTGTTCAAGCTCAAGAGGAAATCGTAAAAGAAGAGCCTAAGCCAATTATTGAAGAAAAAGTAGAAACCATACAACCAGTAACATCAATAGAAGATATTGATGACGCATTTTAACATAAAAATAAAAGAAATGACTATTAAACAAAAATTCGAAAGAATAGACCAAACTAAACTTGAGCCAAAACAAGTTGATGCCTTAAAAATTGTATTGGATTTTACCGAAAACTTCAAGACAAAGGACAAGGAAAAGATTAAAATCACCAATGAAAAATTGGACACTATTATTGGAAAGTTGCAGGAAAAAAATCCTGATGCTATAAAACCAATTCCTTCGGCTAAAACATCTACTAAAAAAGCAGTTAAACCAAAAACTCCGAAAAGGAATATTTTCTCGGTTGCCAAAGAAATTAAGAAAGCTGGAGAAACTTTTGAGGAAGCAAAGGTTAGGGCTTCTAAAATGATAAAGCAAGAAAAAGAGGAAGCTAACAAAACAATTAAGACTGAAATGCAAAGTCTTTTGGAATACATTAAAGAGCATAAAGAGCTTCAAGGTATTCATGGAACCGATTTAGGTAGAGATGCTAGTAGAGTAGCCAAGGTAGGTGGTAGAAGGATTTCTAAAGATGGAAACGTTTACTACGAAAACCGAGAAAACCGTAAAGATAGGCTTGCACCAAACTATCCTAAAAACGCTCCTTTGTTGGCTATGGGAGGTGGAGTTGAAGACGAATACAGAGGAACTATAATTGATGATTCTATTGAATATATAGTAAAGCAATTGCCTTATAGGTATCAAATAAAAGAGGATTCTTTAGGATTGTCAGTTCTTTCTACAAAAGAAGGATTGGTATCGTTAAAAAACCTATTGTATTTCAAATATGGCATAGATTCAAGCTTTGATGATTCAGATAAAATGGGATTAAAAGAATTAAAAATAACTAGCGGTCAAACAGTTGGTGATTTTTTTGAAAACGGTGGCAATGTCGGAAATAAAAAATATGAGATTAAATACAATATTGGAAAATCAAAATATGTAGTTAGCTATAATGACGGAATAAAAAAGCATAAAGATGGAAGTGATTTTTATGATATTAAAATTTTTAAAAATAAAAAAGACTTAGAAAATTTTGTATCTAAATTATCTAAAGATGGATACAATAAATTTGAGAATGGCGGAGAATTTATGACCGACCCTACTTTTGGAAACTTTCAATCAGGTGTTTATGCCAAAGGCGGTCTATTACCTGCCAAAGAGCGTTATATGCTTGAGATTAAAGGACAGACTGGAATTAGAATTACGGCTATTGAAAACTACATTGAGGAAAATAATCTTACTGATGATGATATATTGAATGTTGTCGTTGGATTAGGTAGAAGACAATTAAAAGGTTCTGATGTAGCAACTGCGGTTGTTGGTAAAAAAGGAAATACTGAAAGTAAAAAATTGATTGCTTTTGCAAAGAGTAATGGAGGTATGAAAATGGCTAAAGGCGGAGACCTTAAAGGTTTTAGCGACAATCAGCTTATGATAATGAATCAAAATGTTCAAATAGAGCATCACCATGAAGAGCTAGAAGATGTTTTAGAGAATAAGACCGAAGTACCTGCATGGGTAGTTGCTAAAATGGCTACTGCTACTCAAAGCATTTCTGATGTTACGCATTATTTAGATGGGGAAAAAGAGCTTTTAGAAGAGGAAAATGAAGAGAAAGAAGAGGGCGAGGATGAAGAAAATGAAGATGAGGTAACAGTGGAGCCAATGAGCGTTTCTACTGGTGCTAAATCAAATTTAGCTAAAGACTTTTCCGAAGATGCTTTAGGTAACTTAAAAGGATTCTTGAAAGGTAAAGAAGGAATAGAGTTAGAAGACGATTACACGTTTAGCTATAAAGGCAAAAAATTTGAAATTGAGCCTGTGATAAATTCTGATGAAAAAGGAGTTTCAAATGCCTTGTTTACCGTTTACAATGATGATGAAGACCAAGTTGGAGAAATTGTTTATACCCGTGGGGGTGGAAAACAAAATTTCACAGCCAATTCTAAGTTTTTCAAATGGAATGATGTAAAATTTGCCAATGGTGGCTCGCTTTATTTTATGACCGACCCTAACTTTGGAAACTTTCAATCTGGTGTTTATGCAAATGGAGGTAGCTTTGAAAAACTTAAATGGCAAGACGTTGAAGTTGGAGATAGTGCTAGAGTTAAAGAAACTAATAAAATGGGGATTGTAATCAAACCTTATGGTAGAAAATTTCATTTGAAATTTACTAACGGAACAGAAAAAACATTTGATGCTTCTGAATTAGAATTTTTTAAATTAGAAAAAGACCAATACGAAATGGACGATGAAGGTAATTACGCCAAAGGCGGAGAAATTGCCAAAGCAGAAATACTTGGTTTAAGTAAAAACATAATGGGAACCACTGATATTGAAATGAAAATAACAGGAATGAGAAAGCCTCAAAGCTTTATTGTTTACCCAATTAGTAAAGACGATTCAGGCGATATTATAACAATTCAATCTGAAACAAGAATAGGTAAAATAGACCTTCCTACTGGTAG
>JAUKPS010175617.1:0-63162 GCA_032273165.1 Chlorellidium tetrabotrys | reverse complement strand
AAATTACCATGAGTACCCTTCTTGCGTCCATGGGGCCCTAGTCGGGGGCTTAGGCCTAGATTAAACTCGGGCCTCTACCGGTTTTGAGGGGTCACTATGAAATTTCCTGGGCGTCGGAAAACCAAACACTATTTCCCTGTGACGGAACGTGCGCGTGAGTCTTTTAACGAAGAGCTAGCGCGTCGTGGAAATGTTTATGTCGTGGGGATCGATCAGTTGTTGGTGGATATCGAAATTCCGGTGACGGATGAGTTTTTGTTGGAGCACAAGTTTAGCAAGGGTCAGTCGCTCGTCATCGACGACAATCTGGCGGAAAATATCTACAACTACTTCAAAGAGCGCGGACAGATTCGCGGTGAATATCCGGGTGGCGCCGTCGGCAATACCCTTCATAATTTCTCAGTGCTTTCGGAATGTCCGTCGGTGGCGTTGGGAGCGATCAATAAAGTGATTCAAGTGGGCGATTACGCCTTCAAGTACATCTGCAACACCAGCTCTAAAGTGAACCTGACGTACCTGCAGCCCTCAGATAAACCCATGGGCCGTGCGTTGACCTTTGTCACACCTGATGCGGAAAGAACCTTCGCCATCTCGAAGGGCTGCATGAACAGCTTCCGTGATGAAAGCGTCCCTACGGATGTGATTGAGAAGGCTTCGGCGCTGCTACTGTCGGCCTATGTCTTCCGCGATCCAAGCGCGCCGATATACGGGGCCACGCTCCGCGCGGCCGCGATTGCGAAGAATGCGGGTGTTCCTGTTGTGTTGTCTCTTGGTTCATCAGGACTTGTTTCTGACCAGAAAGAACTCTTGCTCCCATTCATTAAAGAATACGCCAACGTCCTCGCGATGAACCGCTCAGAAGCTTTCGCCTTGAACGGCATTGATGATCCGTTGCTTTCGGCCGAGGCGATGCTCGAGTGGGTCGACATGGTTCTTCTCACGGTTGGTTCTTCAGGGCTCTACCTCGCCGGTTGGTGTGATCGCGAAAAGTTACGCCCTACCAAAGACCCGCTCCACTCGAAATCAATCGTTGAATACAACATGTGGGAATACTCACGAGCGATGAAGCACTCGATGTGCACCGATCCCTTAAAGATCTATACTCACATCAATCCATTCATGGGCGGTCCGCAGGTCATTAAAAACACCAACGGTGCTGGGGACGCGGCCCTCGCTGCCATTCTTCACGATATGTCGGCCAACCTCTATCACCGCCAGATGGTGCCAAATTCACCTAAGCACGACGCGAGCTATTTGACTTACTCATCACTCGGGCAGATCTCAAAATACGCCAACCGCGTAAGCTTTGAAGTGTTGTCGCAAAACTCTCCGCGTTTGGCGCGCGGCCTTCCAGAGCGTGAGGACAGCTTGGAAGAAGCCTACTGGGCCAAGTAGCGTGAGCGATAAGTTTCGCGAAGCGCTTTTTAACGAGATCAAGGGCTCGCTCTTTGAGTATCTCGTCGCTCAGGAGTTCGCTCGTAGGGCAGGGCTAGAGGCGAGCTTTCTCCGCTCACTGCCCACTCATTATCAAAGAGTGCTCGAGCAACAAGACCACATGACTCGCGAGGCCTATCCGGAGTTGCTGCCCCATCTTCCTTTGTGGGCGAAGCAGGTGGTGGAGAGCTGGCACCAGCGTTTTCCCGGAGAAAAAATCCAGGCCATAGGTCTCACGGGCCAGCTGACGCACACGGAGGCTTCGGAAACGCAAGGCGAAGCCGACTTCACGATCTCCACTGATCGTCTGCGCTCAGTGAGTTTAAAGCTCAACAAGCGACAGGGAGCTGTGAACACCAAGTCGGGCGGGATCAAGAGTTTCTTCACAACATATTTCAGTGAGGCCAATGTTGCGGTTGCGCAAGAGCGCTTCAATCAATTGGTGGATGCCGAATTTTCGGTCATGCGCCTTGAGCTCCATCAGATCGCTGGCCTTGCGGAAGAAAGCAACTGGGCGAGCTGGAAGCGTGCCGGGCTCTCGGAACTGCCTGGAGAGTTACCCATGGATATGCGCGAGCGTCTCCATGCTTTTTACGCACGAGTGTCCATCGCCGTGAGGGAAACGCTGGTGAGTATTGAGCAGCAAAACCGTGCTGTGTTTGAAGCAGGCCTTTTGCGCCTCTGCGGTTTTGGCATGCCTGATCTTGTTCAGGTCATCGCGTTTCATGACATCCACGGAAAAAATCCTGCACATCTGCAGGTGCAGATTCACGACGAAGAGACGGTGCTCTCTCGGCTAAAAGAAAAAGTCTGGCGCCCGAATGTTGAATCCGCTTCTTGTGAACTCGAGTTGCGTGATTGGATGCTGCAGATTCGTGTGAAGCCGATGAATAAGTTCACCACGACAGCGATTAAAATGAATTGCAGTATTCGATACTAAGCGACGAGCTTCAGACCATCGGGCGTCATGATCAATTCATGATCAGAGCCCACTTCCCACACCGTTTTATCGGCCAGGCGCACCGTGATGTGGCGAGTGAGTGATTTCTCTTTCACAAGTTTTTGTAAGTGAGCGATGCAGAGCGGATCGAGCTGCACCTGGCCCATGTCAATAAAAGTTACGTCTGCCGGACGCAAGAATGCATAGCAAACTGAAGCCATGAACCGCTCTTGGACTGACAGTTCTTCCGTTTTACGACGAGGATTCTTAAACCAGGAGGCAAGGACCCGGAGGTTTTCGCTTTCAAGGCGAGTATTCAAAAAAGATTCTTTGATGTCGTAGCTTTCCGTCGTCATGGTTTCTTCCGCCGCCATGAGCAGGTTTTCGACGAGCGACATGTCGCGATGAAGAGTGGTGCTGATATCAGCGTGACTGAAGCGTAAGCGGGGGCCCTTGCTGCGCAAATGACCCATGAAATGCTTAAGCGCATTACCCTGATCCGCATGGGGTGCGATCCATAGTGTGATGCCTGTTTTGGTTGGCTTCTCGCTCATATAAACTCATCGGGCACCGGTGGGCCGTCTTGAGAGAGAAAACTGGCGGTGAGCAAAGGTTGCCTTTATGATAGAGGTAAGTGTGTGTTCCCTCGATTGCAAGGTGATAAGAATGGTCGGAAAAGAGCGAATGAAACCTGTTCTCGTCGGTCTTTCTGGTGGCCTTGACTCCCTCGTCGCCGCCTATCTGCTCCGAATCCAGAAACGTGAAATCTACGCGGTCATCATCGCTTCTAGTCCGGAACTCATGCAAGAAGAGGGTGATCAGATCTTTGCCTGTCACCAATCAGATGCACGCATCGCCACGGTAAAAAAAATCTGCGAGCATTTGCAAATACCTCTCACGATCGTTCGACCGCGCGATGAGTTTGTCGCCGATGTGATGAAGCCCTGGGTGAGTGCGCGCATCGAGGGAAGCCGTCCTCGAAAGTGTTATGACTGTCATGCGTTTCGCATGCATTGGCTCTTCAAGAAGATGAAAGAACTCGGCTGTGGTTCGATGGCCACAGGGCACTACGCCAAGCTCGTGCATAGCATTCCAGGAGCACCAGTGGGTGTTCACTCATCCAATGATCTTGAAGCCGATCAGGCGGGCCTTCTTGCTGCACTTCCGCAGGAAATTCTCGCGAACCTCGAATTGCCGCTCTCCGAATTGCAACGCAAAGAAGTGACCAAGATCGCTGAAAACTTTGAACTTCACCCGACTGTCCGTACAATGCTTTTCGGTAGCTGTTTACCGAACATACCAAAGGTCAACACGTGGATTGAGCAACGGGTTCCCGAGGTTATGCGTCGTGACGGTGATGTGGTCACGCTTGATGGTGAGGCCGTGGTTGGCAAGCACACCGGCCTTCACACCTTAGAGTACGGCAGCGTTTGGCCATCTCCCGCAAAGGAAGTTCTGCAAATCGTCGGCATCAATTGGCGCGATAAAGAATTTAAGGTTGCCCATGTGGGCCACTTCAAAGACAAAGCCGTTATGTTGAGAGAATGTACTTGGGGTGAGGGTGTTGATCTCTCAGCACCCATCAAAGGCTTCATTCATCACGCCGGTGGCCTGACTGATTGTGAAGTCCTGGTGAGCCCGCGCACCCTTGGTGGAGCGTGGATTCAACTCGCAGAAGGTGAGCACGAATTCCCTTTGGGGGAGACTCTGACGATCTTTCGACGCCGTGGCAAAAACGCCAAAGTCGTCGTCACTGGTGTGATGTTCCGTTTGGCGCGCCAATGGGCCTCCAATAAAATCAGCATCGAAGCCAAGGGGCAAGACGGGCGTGAGACGGTAGAACTAGATAAAGATTTCAGCTTCTAGCCTCGGTTTAAGCTCTTCCCCTTGACCAGCCAGACCCACAGCGCGATAGTCGCGCCATGGGTGACTTACCCCTCTTGAAAGACCTTGGTTTTGACGTCTCCGTCGAGGCGATGGATCGTCGTGCCCAGGAAACCGTTGTAGTTGGCATGTCGGGTGGGGTCGATTCCTCTGTGACCGCTTTGCTCATTAAGCTCCTCGGTTATCGCACCATCGGCGTGTTCATGAAGAACTGGGAAGAAGCCGAGGGTGGAGCTTGTACTGCCGAAGCTGATTGGCTTGACGCTCGCCGTGTGGCCGGCTCTCTGGATATTCCGATCTACAGTGTGAACTTCAGTGAGCAGTACCGCGAGCAGGTCTTCGCGACGTTCTTGAGCGAATACCGCGCTGGGCACACTCCCAATCCGGACATCCTGTGTAACCGCGAAATCAAATTCAAAGTGTTCTCTGATTATGCCAAGATGCTCGGCGCTCAGTACGTTGCCACTGGCCACTACTGTCGCACGGAAAATGGCAAACTGTTGAAGGGGCTCGATGGCAGCAAAGACCAGAGTTACTTCCTGCACGCAATCGCGGGTGACGTTTTAAAAAACGTACTATTCCCAGTGGGCCATTTGCCGAAGAAGACCGTGCGGGAACTCGCCGCGCGCTTCGAGCTCGCCACGTCTGAGAAAAAAGATTCAACCGGTGTCTGCTTCATCGGTGAGCGCGACTTCAAAGAGTTTCTCTCGCAGTACATCGCCACCTCGAAGGGAAGCTTCGTTGATTTAGGCGGGAAAGTGCTAGGCCCCCATGATGGCGTCTGCTTCTACACTCACGGCCAGCGCAAGGGACTTGGTGTCGGTGGGCCCGGTGAGCCGTGGTTTGTGGCGAAAAAGAATATCAGTAAGAATGAAGTGATCCTGGTACAGGGTGAGCAGCACCCTGCTTTGTATTGTGATGGCCTTACCGCCGTGGAGGCCACTTGGATTGGGGGAGTGACTCCTGAGTTCCCGCTTCGCTGCAAAGCGAAGGTCCGCTACCGCCAGCAAGACCAAGACTGTGTCGTGACTCGTGAGGGTGACGTGCTCACAGTACATTTTGATATTCCACAACGGGCGGTCACTCCTCGTCAGTCAGTGGTGTTCTATGCTGGGGAAATTTGCTTAGGGGGCGCCGTGATCCTCGAGGCGAGTCCGAGCTACTTTGATTTGGGGTTGGCGCTACCGACGCTGCCTGCGGCCTTAGATTCAAATCCCTGACATTCACCCGCCCCGGCACTCTCAACGGCCTTAGAAGGGGCATCCTTGCTCTTGATGCCATAGCGGCGGCAGCCGTAAGGGAGCTGGGGATCGTAGGTGATGAAGTAATGCCGGCAGTTGCGGCACAGGGGCTTTTCCATAATACGATTTTATTGAGAAACCCTGGGGACGTCTTGGGGGAAAAAACGCCTCTGTTGTTGAGTGTTTAGCCAGTTTGACTGCCGGGTTGTCATATAAAAAGTCCACGGTCACCTTAAGGGCACCCCAACACCCCAAAAATCCATGTTAGCGTTGCCTTCAAGTGGTCAGAAATAAAGTTGGGAAACCAACCCTCTCTGGCATGAGGGATGCAAAACACATCCCCGTAGGACGCAAGGCCCGTTTGATTGGTCGCGGGCTAAAAAGGTTGAGAGATGTCACGCTTGCAGGAAACAGGAACGATCGAGAAGCTCACGCTGGTGCGACCGATGGTCATGCCGGAAGAGTTGTCTGCGGGTGACGATCCACTGGCCGATCTTCTCAATGAATTTCAAGAATACGAACTGCCGGAAACCGATCTTTCCGCCCTAATCGTGGCACCGCCAAAAGTTGCTCTCACTGCCAGCGATGATCAAATGTGGCTCACCTTAGGTGGCCAGCTTGGCTCTCTGCGTGAAGGCATTCAACGTCTGCATTTCTACCTGTCTGACGTCGATGATTCCGTGCGTAGATAGTGAATCCGCGCTAGACAACCCCTTTGATTTCCCTTAATTTTGACCTTCACCAAATCTGATATTGCCCAGGTGGCGAAATTGGTAGACGCACTACCTTGAGGTGGTAGCACTGTAACAAGTATGGGGGTTCGAGTCCCTTCCTGGGCACCAAGTATAAAAAAGCCTTCTAAGTTTAACCGCTTAGAAGGCTTTTTTGTTTGCGTGTACTGAATTTGTACTACGAGACTCTCAAGCGAAATTCACGGAGCCCGCGACCTTCTTCAAAAAGTCATTATGAAGATGGGCGTAGCGCTTCACGGTCATATCCACTGAGCTGTGCCCCAAAATCTTCGAGAGCGCGTAGAGATCACCATCCGGCGCCATACACACATTAGCAGCAAACGTGCCTCGCAGGTCATGGAAGCGAATTTTCGGCACCTGCGCTTTTTCAATGGCCTCTCGAAACTCCCGCTCTGTGATGTGTTGCACATCAATCGGCGTCCCATCCCGAAAGACAAAGACCAGCTCAGAATGCCGCTTTTCAGCTTTAAGGCGCTCGAGCGCCTCCAGGCAAGCACTGTTCATGGGGACGTACCGAAAGCTCGTGGCCGTTTTGGTGGAATCCTGGAGCCCGTGGCGGTCTCGCTGTCGTGCCACATGAATCAGCTTATTGCTAAAATCCACCTTGTCCCAACAAAGCCCAGCAAGTTCTCCTCGTCTCATGCCCGTATTCAGTGCCACGACCCATAATTCATAGAGATCAGTGTCACGGGTGGCATCTAAGAAGCGGCGAATCTCATCGGGCATCCAGTAGCGCGCAGTCTTGGGCGGTACTTTCAAAGTCCTGAGACCTTGAATGCGGTTCACCTCGATGATCTCCCAGCGAACGGCATCATTGAGCATCGCTTTTAAAAGCCCCATCACCATATTGATGCCCTTGGGAGATTTTCCTAGGGCCTTAAAATGAGCGATGAGCTGATGGCCATCTTTCATGCCGATGTCGATGAGTCGTTTGCTTGCGAGCTTAGGTAATAGGTGATGCTTGATGATCGTCTGGTAGGAGTCTCTGGATTTAAGAGCAATGCCCAAAACCTTTGTTTCAAGCCACTGCTGGCTAAATTCACAAAAGGTCAGTGGGCACTCTTTGCTTTCAAGCTTCAAGACCCCGCGTTCACGATCTACGATCATCTGCTGCTTCCACAGCTCGGCGTCTTTCTTACGGATGAAGGTCTTGGTGACTTGTTCGCCATCCACATAAACCTTCACGCGATAGGAAAGGGTACCGTCTTTTTTCTTGTTCATTTTAATCATGCGACTTCCTTTTGATGAAAGTGGCGTGATTTGTGGTTGTCCATTTACGAATGTCAAAGAGCAGCCTCGAATATATCGCTGGCGCGGCAATTCCTCCAATCATATTTGCTTCTTCGCTGGGACCTGGCCCTTCTCGATCCAGCCCTCCAGATCACTTCTCGTGAACCTCACAAGACCGGCTAGCTTTACATAGCCGATCTCGCGTCTAAACACGGCCGTCCTTAGTCGAGACACTTTTACGTTTAATAAATTTGCTGCATCCTGAATTGTATAAAGTATGGGACCTATAGTCATAAATCCTTCTCCTTCTTTCTTAATTCTTTTTTCGCCCTGTTGCCTGACCTCCTTCTCATAACAACGTGGTGAGGGGGAGGTCAGGCAACAGGGCGCGAATTCTTCTTTAGTTCATTGTGGTTAGTGATCGTTGTTAAAACGCAGTGGACTCTATTACCCGCTCATTACCCTGTGAGTGGACAGTGCTAAAAATCGTCTTGAGATTTGTCTTTTGCCCCTGCCAGGTGACCTCAGAGTTCACGAGATCGAATTGTCGTCGGTAGAGATTGGATGAATAAAGAAATAGAAATTTTGATGTTTCGAGCTTGGGACCTAAATTAATTAGGACCTGCTGATATTTTTCATAAACGGCCTTGCTCGAAAAAATGTAGAGCACGTTATTAAAAAATCCCGAGGAGCTGTAGAATTGAAAAATCTCCTCCACCCGATTTTTGGATTTCATGGAGATTTCAAGCTCGACTGCCATCAAGAAATCTTTTTTGTGATGTCCCTTAAATGCTCCGTCTGGTCGATGATTCATCATCGGGTAGTCCCTCATCAGATCAATCTCTGTGAGCGCCGAATTAAATACTAAGGAGCGCTGGTGTTGAATGAGGATGTCGCTAACGAGGGAGTCATGATTAATCGTGGCGCTGGTGATGATGTGGCTTTTTGAAAGTCCGTAATGCTCAATTCCTGCTGGGGTGAGATAGACATATTTGCAATGTGAGTAAGGTTCAATTGAGCCCTGCAGAAGTCCATGGGACTCGAGGTGCTTGATCTTTTTGTAGAAGTTCGAGGTCTTTTCAATGACGCCTGAGAGCTGCTGAATATCATCGAGCTTGAGAATTTTCCAGCGCTCTAAAGGGGCAACGAGGGCGTGATGGAGGGGAGATAAATTGTGGAGCGTATTCATAGGTTGTCCTTCGTGGGTAAATTAAATGGCGCTTGCTGCGTGTTGAAGGGAGCGCTCCGGCACTGTTTCTGGGTACAGTGGGAGCTTGATTTTAAGAAGATCGACTCTCTTAGGGTCACGCTGAAAGAAGATGCACTGACCGATACCAAGGCCGCGGATAATGTTGGCGTGAGCGATAAATTCTTCGACCTCTCGTTCACTGCCTCGCTCAGAGCGACTCCCTTCATCGATTTGATAGGTGCGCTTGATGGTGCGACAGGTGCCGATGAGTTTTGCGAAATACTCGGTGTGCTTTGGAACGACTTGATTAAAGAGAAATACATTGTTGGTGTTTTCAAAAACCTGATCAGTCATGCCAGGAACAACACGCTCAATGTCTGAAGGTGACTGCGTGGCAAAGGTCACTTCTATTCCAGCTGAGCGGCATTTAGAAAGCAGATCAATGAACCCCTCATGGACTGTGCTTGCTAATTCATCAAAGACCACAGCGATGGGTTTTGCGAGCGGGTCGCTGAGCCCTGGGATCATGCCGTTAAAGGATTCTTTGGAGTGGTACAGAATTGCCCCAAAGAAGAGCTTATTGATTGCCATGCCGACGCTGCCTTTACCCATGGCCGGAAAGCCAATATAGACACATTGACCTTCAAGCCGAATCTGGCGAAGGCCAATAGACGTGATGGTCGAAGAATTCAGGTGATCTTTGAATTCAGAATGATTAAGAGCGGTGAGCTGGGATAAAAGACCAGCGACCGTCTTGCGATCATGGTGGGATGTGAGCTTGCTAAGAATGTTCTCAAGGGTCGTGGGTGCTTTATCTACCTCGCACTGCCTAATGGCCTCGAAGAGCACGCGCTGTGATTCATTCTTATAGAAACTCTCACTCCACTCCAGAGCGTTCATAAGGCGATTGGTGACTTCGTGCGCTGATCCTTCAAGAAGGGGATTAAAAAGTGTCTCTGAAAAGAACTCGTCTCCAACGATCAGCGCCTTCTTATTATAGGCCTTTGCCATTTTCTTAAACCTGCGGACACCTTCAATACTGGGCTTGGGATCAAAGTAGATAACAGGTAGTCCCCTGGAGAGGGCATTCATCATGAGATTTTCTAAGCAAACGCTTTTACCGGAACCAGTTGAGCCGATAACTCCAGTATGGCGTTTGGTATTGAGTTCTTCGTAACGGAAAGGCCTTTTGCGATTTAAGCTTTGAGCGAGAAATTCCATCCCTTGAGTTTGCTTCTTTGAGTTCAGTTGGCGGGCAGTGAGGGGTTTGTTCACATAGCGCCCTTTGCGGGTTTCCAAGTACCGCGCCGAGAATTTTTGAAAGGCAAAGCGTCCGATTAGCTCTAGCAGTAGGAGGATGAGTTTAAGCACCTCCGTGAAGAGCAGGATGAACGGCTCGACGATGTCGAATCCTCCTTGGTCTTGATTGTTGCGATTATTTTTTTGCGCCATTCTTTCTTCCTTTGTTGCCCTTGATTGGGGGCCGCAACTTAGTCAGATCAAGAGGCTTCTTCCACTTTTAAAACGTTATTCTCGTCACTTATCGCTCTAGCATGAGGGCCACGGTGAGATTTCATGGTGGATTTCACGCAGAAATTGGTCATGATTGTTATTAGGAACATTTAGGAGAAAAGCCGTGGATCAAAACAAGAGCGTTGATGAGATTTTGAAGCAGATCGTGATCAACGCTTGCGAGGACTATCTTGAAAAAGACGTCAAAAAGCGCGGCGCGAAGACCCAAAAGGCCCTTGCGCATAGAACAGGGATTTCTGAATCTACGCTTGATCGAATTTTAGATGCGGATAAGAAAAGCTATCCCTCACTTGTGGAGGTGATGGAAATTCTTAAGGCCGTCAACAAGCGTGAAAATTTAATGGAATTTGCAGAGCGCTCACAAACTCAGGCCGCCTTGCTGATCAAAGAGTTCTATCCGCAATTCATAAAAAATCACCAGATCGGATCTTTGAGTGATGTGAATGAAGCGGCGAGTAATCAAGAAATTCTTAGCCTCATCAATGAGCATCAGGTCGTACTCGATACAAAACTCAAGACGCATTGGAAGTGGGTGATTGGCACTCTGGGAGTATGGCTTTTGGCAGGGTATCTCGTGGTACTGTGGTATCTCATTAGCATAAACGCTAATGTCGATAAGTTGATGCGTTGAAGAACGAGGTCGCCGAGTAGAAGTGGCGGGTATTGACGGGGATTATTAGTATCGGCTTTACAGTCTAAGAAAGCTTAACAAAATGTAAAAATTATTCCTCATGGAATTATCAAGAAAGTCGCCTATCATTAAACCACATATACAGTTCTTAATGAAGGCCCCTCATGCGCTTATTCGCTGCTCTCTTGTCTTTTTGTTTTATTCTTTCAGCTGAAGCCCACCAAGGGCGCTCGAAAGGAAAAGACCATCCACGAAATCATCATCACCGGCCGCGGGATTGTCGTGAAACATTTGTGGTCCGCTCGCAGGCCAATCTTGCGGACTATGAAACGTTAAGAACTCAAACTGGCGTGGATAGAAAACTCCACATCGACACAAATATCACAGCAACAGACCTAAGAATCGCCACGGACTGCGAGATCAAAATCCACTCCCGCAAGATTTTCAACGTAACGGGTGTGTTGACGCTTTTTGCCGAGAAGATAGATTTCGGAAACAGGGTCGTGATTCGTTCGAAAGACCTCTACATTAAAACAGAAGAGAAAATTAAGCTGGATGAGGATATTGAGATCACGACGGAGCGCATGTTGCTCGAGTCCGCTGAAGAGATCAAGTTCAAAAACAAATCGATTCTCACCTCCAAGGTCGGCATCTTCAACGCCCCCGATTGTGATGTAAAACCTCGTGCAAAACGGCTTGTGACGCAGGAATTGGGAACATGTTTTAACAATGCACCTTTCCTCGTTGATCTCGTCGTCGCTCCCGTAAGTGGAGAGACACCACTTAACGTCAGTTTTGATGCCTCGAAAAGTTTTGGTCTGCTCGACACGTTTGTCTATCACTTCGGAACAGGTGATACCCTTCAAACACTCAACGAGGGCGCGGCTTACGTCTATGTAACGCCTGGGACATTCTCGGCTCGCCTCGAAGCGAAGGGAGCGTTTGGAAGTCTCTTCACAGAGAGCAAAACGATCACGGTGACGGCCCCTCCCGTTGCGAGCGCGGAGATCTACCATGAGATCGTGAGGGTCAATCCTCCGGCCGTCATTTACGCGACAAAAGAAGTACCGGCGCTTGCCAATCTGAAAGAATTTCTCTGGGACTTCGGGGATAACTCGAGCATCGCAATACCGTTCACATTTTCTCAAGTGGGCTTTGCGTTTCACGACTATGCCGCAGAAGCTGATTATTTTGTGAAACTTCGTCTCAAGGATCAGGCGAACTTTGTCACAGCTCCGGTTGAGAAGACGATCAGTGCTTTTGCGGATGCTTTGCCCGTGCCTCGCTATGCGATCAATACTTTTAAAGGGGAGGCACCTTTAACGGTTGATGTTCAGGCCCTTGAGACCACGGATGCCTATGGTCAACCCATGAGCTTTACCTGGTTCTTCACGGATACCATGGAGAGGATAGAGCTTGGCAGCACCAGACAAGTTCAGCATACATTTACCCAGCCAGGAATCTATCAGGTCCAGCTAGGGGTGAGGGACAGTCGTGGTGGTGTTCGCACGGCGCTCATTCCTATCTACGTGGGACAAGCGAATGCCTTGGCCTCTCTTCCACCTATTCCGATTGCAAATTCCACAGAGCGCTTCGGTGAAGCACCACTCTTAGTGGATTTCACCGCCGTCGGGTCGTTTGATCCGGATGGTGTCACAGGTCAGCCTCTCACGTATCAATGGACCTTTTTTGATAATGGCCGCAATCAAAACGTGTCATTCTTTGGACAGAATTTCTCATATACGTTTATCAAGCCTGGAGTGACCCAAGTCCGATTAATCGTCACGGACATTACGGGGCAGCAGAGCACTGGGGTCATGCCCGTTTATGTGAGTGGGCCTGTGTCAACGCCAGGCGGTTTCATCGTGGCCGCAGGGACGGGTGCACGAACCTATAACTTCAACGTCAACCCTTTCATGATTGAGAATACCTATTCCTACGAATCCATCCTGTGGGATTTTGGAGACGGAACTCAATCTCGCTTTTCCAATACACCCCATACCTTCCCGAGCGTAGGTGATTTTCCAGTCACCCTCAAAATTAGAAAGCTAGATGGGGATTTTGAAACCTACACGCAGGTCGTGCAGGTTTTAGAAACGCCTGTTGCGCAGACGGCCTCCATTTCGACAAATGGGAATCGATATAATCTCAACGAGCCGAAAACCTTCACCGCGCTTACTAACATCGCTCAAGATACCTTGACCGCAAAGTTCACTTGGCACTTTGGTGACGGTTCGAGCGTCAGTGGAGTAGGAAGTGGGTTTAGCTCGGTGTCTCATCTCTATTCGAGCCCAGGCCAGTATCGCGTCACCCTGCACACCCAGTTTGCTTCAGGTCTTGCGAACTACGCACAGTTCGTCATGACTCCCAATGCCGCCCCTACGATTGGCCCAGTGAAACTCTATCGTGTTCCTGCGATAGCACCTGCCATCATTGGGTTTGCACCAGGAGAAAACACAACTGACACAGATGGTTTTATTCAGAGCTACGTTTACGAGTTTGGCGATGGAAGTGCCCCCGTCATTGCTTCGCAAGGTTATCTTGAACACACCTATACTGTCGCAGGCACATACCCAGTGACGATAACTGCGATCGATAACAACGGTGGGCGCGCCTCTCGCTCATTCAATTTGACTATCGCTTCAAACCAAGCTCCGATCGCGCGAATAAAGGTATACCAGTTAGGTGCGCTCATTGCCCCGGCAAGGATAGGATTTGCGGGGGGAGAGCTCTCCTCAGATAGTGACGGATTCATCCCACAGTATGAATTCGATTTCGGGGATGGGGTCGTTACTCAAACCACTCAGGGCTACCTTGAGCACGACTATCCTCTCGCAGGGACCTATCGCCTTGGGTTGCGGGTTCAAGATGATAAAGGTCTTTGGTCTGAGAAAGTATTTTATGACTTGGTCGTTCTAGAAAACCAGATTCCGATTGCGGATTTTGATGTCAGTGTGTTTGATGGGATTGCCCCTGGGCAAGTCGGTGTCGAGATATGGAAAAAATCAAGAGACCTTGATGGCTTCATCGCCGGGTATGAATACAACTTCGGCGATGGTCAAATTTTCACGGATACAGATGGCTACGAGCCTCATTTCTATTCGACGGCCGGAACTTATACGATTCAAGTGAGAGTACAAGACAATAAGGGTGTATGGTCATTTCCCGTAGAAAGGACTGTGACGATCGCACCCAATCAAAAGCCAGTCGCGATCAACACGATCTACAACAACGATTACATCGCTCCGACCAAACTTGGGATGAATGCGGGAGTGAGTTCTTTTGATCCTGATGGCTACCTTGGCGTTATCGAATATGATTTTGGTGATGGTACGTACTTTTCAACGAGTCCAGCACAGTCCTTTGTGGAGCATGAGTATACGGTACCAGGGCCTTACATCGTTCGGGTGAGAGTTTCTGATAGCGACGGTCTTTGGTCTGACTACGCTTCAACAAGTATTCAGATTAAGCCAAATCAGGTACCCGTAGCAAGACTACGGCTTGAGAAGAGTGGCACTGAGCTTCCTATCGTTGTCACTGCGCTTGCTTGGGACAGCTCGGATGCTGATGGGTACATTCCCAAATTCATTTACGATCTAGGCGAGGGGAATTCCTTTGAATCCAATAGCGGGAACAAGACGTTTAGTTTTGATAGCTATGGGACGAAAACGATCGGGCTTAGAGTCCAAGACAATAAAGGAACTTTGTCCGCGAGGATAGAGGCACAAATTAACCTCGTTGCGAACCAAGCACCGATTGCAAATTTCACAGCAACTGTCTTCGATCCGATTGCACCAGGGCGTGTGGGGATTGAGGCCTATCAACAAAGTAGTGATGGAGACGGCTACTTAACTCAATTTGAATATGACCTAGGAGACGGGACGATCCTTACGACGAATGATGGCTACGTAGAGCACGTATATGTAGAAGCCGGCGCTTACAGTGTTCGAGTTCGCGTGCAAGACGACAAACAGCTTTGGTCTGAGTATGCCACCAAGCAGGTTGTAATCAGAGAGAATCAAGCACCTATCGTAATCACAAGCTACTTTCAGTCCAGTCAATATGCGCCGACTGAAGTTCAAGTAAATGCCTGGGATACAATCGATACTGATGGTTTCATCTCAGAGTATCGCTTTGATTTTGGCGACGGCACCCTTGTTTCGTCGACACAGGCGTTCCAGCAGCACACGTTTACATTGCCAGGAGTTTACTTAGTTAAGGTTGAGGCGATCGATAACAAAGGTGCTTCAGGGTTTGCGAGTTTCCAAATCGAAATAAAGCAGAACGCCAGTCCCATCGCGCAACTCAACTTAAACCCTGGTGAGCCCTTCTTTGTTGGGCGGGAAATCACAGCTTCGGCTTTTGGCAGCCTCGACCCGGATGGGGTTATTGTTGACTATCAAATTGATTGGGGAGATGGAGCAAGGTCTTCTGGTGTTGAGGCCAAGCACACATACTCAACTGCTGGGCTCTATGATGTTCGTCTTACACTGAGAGATGATTTTGGGAACACATCTGAACTCGTGAACTCAATTGATGTCACAGAAAATGCGCCACCCATAGCCGAAATTCAGGTTTCTCCAGAAACACTTAAGCAGTATGAGATCTTAACGTTTGAAGCTATAAATGCTGTTGACCCAGAGGGGCACTCAATTGCTTACAGTTGGGAGTTCAGCGATGGAGAGAAAGACTACGGGAAAAAGGTACCTAAGTTCTTTAAAGAGCCTGGCACCTTTACAGCAAAACTCATTTTAGTTGATGAATACGGTGCCCAAACAGAAGTGACTCGCACTGTTGATGTGGAAGAAAGTGATCTTGCTCTACCAACACCTGTCATTGCCTTGAATGATACCAATGGGATGTCTTACCACTTGGTTGTGGCAAATGGAAAAAAATCAAGCTCCACGCTTTCTGAAATTGCCAGCTATGAGTGGGATTGGGGGGACGGGAGTCCTTTAGAGAGCGGAGTGGAGGTATCGCACGAATACGCGGAAAGTGGCGAGTACACCTTAAAGCTCAAAGTCACTGATACGGAAGGGAATTCAAACACTACGTTCAAAGTTATTCAATACGAAGATATCGATTATGACTATGAAGCAATTTCAGACGCGAACCTGCTAATTGCAGGCCTAGATCTCAAGGGGTTTAATCCAAGAAACGGCAGAGTAGAGCTTTTTCTAGAAGGGAGAGCACTCGCAGGTGGCGTGACTTCAGTGCGAATCAATGGAGCAGGCGTCGCGCTCATTGAGAATAGCGCCATTAAGATTGCCTTCAACGCAAGCTGGCAGGATGATCGCAACGTTCTGAGTGTCGAAACCTATGATGAGAATGGGGGCAAAGTTGAAGAGGAGTTCATAGTCTATGCGGGGAGCCGGTCTATTCAGTTTGAATTGAGTAACGTAACTCCAGATACGATTTTGAAGCTTCACCACACAGAAAATAAAGATATCTTTGAAGAAGTGAGTACTTCGCAAAATGGTATCGTGAGCATAGCCAACGTCCCAGCGAAGACAACTTTTGTCTTCGCGAGCAATCCTCAGGGGCAAATTGCCCATGATCTTTTGAGTAGCTCCGAAAATGCGCTCATTATACCGATGGAAGACTTTGCAGCTCCTGCGCCCGCGAATTTTGATCTTGCAAATGGAGCCGCCGGTTGGGTGAGTAGCCAGGGTACTGTCTCTGTCGCTGGGAGCGAGCAGAATAAATTTGCTGAAATTAGTCTCACTTCAGGCCGTGAAGTCATCCTGTCTCATACTGCTCAGCCAAATTTTGATAAGCCTTTTGTGGTTTCGAAAAGAGAGTATCGCAGTGCTAATCCTGCAGCGGTGGTGTTTTCTCTTTTAAGAAATAGCTCGGGAAAAGTGGAATATTCTTTTTCGCGAATGGATAAGGGAATTTTTAGAAATGGGGAGTATTTTCTAACTCCTGTTCCTCTAAGTATAGATGCCTCTCAAAACACAACACTTGAAACCAGGATTGCTCTCTATCAATTAGAAGCGATTACATCGAGGAAGTCTGGTGTATTTGATGGAGTTAAGGCTTATGCTCAGTCAGCTCCAATATTTATTGGCCGTCTTCTTACCTCCTCGGCTTTATTCGAATTAAGCGATTTTAGACTCAAGGGGATAAACTGGGAGTCAGGGGCTGATGAATCCAAAAACTTAAGAAACCGTGATGCTTGCGGGGTAGGCTTTTCAATAAGCGGAACGAGTGCACAAGAAAACAATAACCAACGTTTCTCGTTTACATTAGATGCGTTGAGTTCGGAAGCTATTGAGATAGTAGGCGTAATAGGAGTATGGAATGAAGGAATTGGAGTACCGAGGGGAACAGTAAAGAGTATCATGCTTGCGAATAATTCCACGATAGGTGTCATAGATAATCGTTGCAATTTGAATCAAGCCAATCAGTCTATTAAGACTTGTCGAATAGGCTCTATTTACGATGATGCTATGAACTCTAAAAAAGAATTTCTTACAACAAAAGAAATTAAGCCTGGGAACTTCACGTTGGGATACTTAGATCAAAGAAGATTCCCAGGAGAGCAAATAACGCTAAAAATGTTAGTCATGCCTAGAGAAAAGTTTCTGAGTCTTGGAGGGGAAGTTGCTCGACAAGAAATCCTAAAGAATTATGATTCAATCACGACATTACCAGATGTTCAAGATATCGATTCGGTCACAAATTGCAACGGAATTGAAAATGAAACGACTGCTTATCCAGTCTTCTATAAGTTAGATCAATTTATTCTGAGACAAACTAATCGCGATGCAATTGATATTGGTGGAGATGATTGGACTCAGTGGCACATAATTGAATCCGCGAGTAGGATGGCCGAGATTAAGTTCAATGATTTCTCAACTCAGTTTGGTAATTATTTTACTCCACACGGGGAGCATCGAATTGGATTGGATGGAGATTTTACGACATCTATATATGCAAGATTGAAAGACCTTGGGCCCTATCTTTATGTTCCGAGTTCAATCGCCAGTGGCGGTGGCGATATTTGCTCAAACAAAGTCAAGCCAGGTGTCGTCGCAAAAAAAATTGATTTTGGATTTATGAATTCACTCAAACCTGAGTTTGGTCGTGAGTTTAGGAGTATAAAAAAAGTAATTGGGACATTTTACTTAGATGTTCCAGTTAGTGTTGAGGAATCTGATCGTAGCTGCAATAGGGGTAGTTCGACAGGTCCGTTTTATTTGTCAAATTCAGCAACAAAAAAACTAATTCTCGCGAATAAGCAAATTATTCGAAATGAGAATTCTATCCAATCTGACTTTAATTTTTTCAAAGAAAGAACTTGTCTTGGTAAAAGAGTTTTGACTGAGCTAATAAGAAATGAAGGAATAGAAGGCCATGCCGATCATTGGCATATTGATTGGTTTTCACAAAAGGATATGTTGCCTGATGATTATCCCTTCGGTGTCGAAAAGTATGAAGCAAAGGCGGAAGTAAGTTATGATAGAGAACAAGCTTTATTAACGCTGACTGTCCCGCAAGATCAGGGATCGCAAGTCTATGCGGATATCTATTTCCTAGATTCTGATGGAAGAGAAAATAGACTATTTCAATATGATGAAAACGATGTAACTGATCGACCAGCAACTTGCCATGATCCCGTTTTGAAAACATCCTCTGGTGCATACGAAATTGATATCAAGTGGTGCAGTGAAGGTTGGAATTTCTTGCCTACACCTTCTATTAGCGGCAGAAAGCTTACTTTCGTGATGCCTAAGACGGTTCTTCAGCAGAATATGGCCAAGCTTGAAGAACTTCGTGTTCGCTATGTGACAGTTAAGAACTCAAAAGGAGGCTATTGCAAGGAGCAAGAAGGCTTTCTTATAGACGCTTCAGCCTCGTGCTCAGATGGTTCTGCTGACCCCGGGCTTGGAGAGATTCATCCAAACGGCGGTGGGTTTGTGGCTTATAATGCGTATGTTCACCCGGGAGCATTCGTAGGGGAAGGGGCGCGAGTATGTCCTGGATCAACAATTGAATCTGCTGAAGTTGAACTCCTTGGTAATACAGTTATTAGTGGAAATACATCAGTTCGAGGCTGCGTAACGATGGCTAGCAATAATCAAGGCAATGTTTTTGTTAAAGGATTTGGGTCAGGGGTAAAAATCTGGAATGACTGCTCTAAGGGGGAAAATTTTAGGACTCTTATCAGTGGGCCCTCTATTATTACAGGTGAAGTTGAAATCACCGCGCCAACCATTATGTTTAATATAGCAGACATTGTGGGGCACGCCGACGGAGCTACTGGCTCAAGTAAGGTCGTTATTGATGGCACATGTAATTATAGGGGACAACTTGCAACCAACGGCGTGGTCAACGAAGCCACTCCTGAGCATCATATTCAAGGCCCAGTCCATATAAGCAACTGTATATCATCTTATAGTAGTCAAATGTCCGACTTGCGTGCTGTCGGTATGACTGGAATTGGAAATTTCTTTACTCCTGTTCAGATAGGTTACAGCATCATAGAAGGGGATGTTTATTTAGGTAACTTTGTAAGCGTTCAATCGGCTATTTTAAAATCTAGTAATCTAGTAGGGCCTAACGCAGCAGGCGGAGCGAGTTCAGGATACGTTGGAAGTCAGACTGGTGAAGCTTATCAACTTCCATTCTTTAAAATGGAAGACAGTGAGTTGCTTGGTAACTTCTTTGTACGAGGTGCTAACGTCAAGACTTCCAGCTTTGACTGTTTCCCTTATATGTATAATGACGGATGTATTGTAGCCGCCAATCCAGCACTTAACTTAACAATTGAAAACATGAGTGTACGAGGCGCTTCATACATCTGTGATCAAGCGACAGGATCGTTTGATAATGAGTATGTGTGTAATGGGATACGAAAACCACTTACTGGATATCAACAATAATAGGAGTCTTATGAAGTTTTTTATGGGGCTACTAGTATTTACGACATTAAGGGTTGCATTGACGTGGGCTTCAGGTGAGATCGAAGAAAGTTCAGCATTGCTTCGTCAAGAAAAGCAAAATCAGCAAGCCTATGACCAAAAAATGCTGCTCAAGCAGGGCGAGCTAGAAATTGAAAAAATGCGCTTAAAAGAAAAAAATAAAAATGAAGCAAGGCTGAATCGATGATAATTTCTATACTCTTGGTAACGGGACTCTCTTTCGCGGCTCCTAAGCTGAATGATCGAGAAATCAATTTGAAATACCTCAAGCAAGTTTACGGAGAAAACTTCCAAAATCTCAAAGATCTAAGATTTTGGTATGGGTATTACCATAAAGTGTCTGTATTAACCCTTCCGCCCGGTGTCTCACGCCATAGTCCACAATTCCATAAGTTCAGAAAAGATAAGGAAGCATCTTACTTGCCATCAGAAAATGATGTGAAGAAGGTTTGCGGGATGAGGCATACTAAGAGTGAAGGCTCCCAAGACCATAAGCGATGCGAACTTCACTTGAAGAGTAGGAAGAGTTTTTTTCCTATTTATGAGAAACCAGATTCAATATCCCCGCTAATTGGTTTTTTTGATAAAAACAGCGGCGCAATGTATTATCGAGGGAATTACCTAGAGCTTCACCCACCTCAAAATCCTGAAGACTTAGAGGGAAATGTAGGTGAACTCTCTTGGAGACCATTTCTTGCACCAGTACTCGACTACAAAATAATCGTAAAAGATGGTGCAGAGAGAGAATGGATGCGGCTCCCGACAATGGGGCTACCTGGAGAAGCATGGCTCGGAACAACAGATATCGAAGGACCTCTTCCAATCTTAGATAGGCAGCGAAGTAATAGATTAACGAAAGGTAATCAAATTACTGGGCTTGGGTTAGCTCAACTTTCTAAAAGCCGCTTAGTTAAAAACTCATGCTATTTAGGAATTGAGAAAGGAAAGGTTCTCTTTAGGCAGTTCCTTTTTCCCATGAATTGGGATAACTCCCTTAGAAGGGGCAATTCGGCTGACGAGTATTTTCTCTTAATGAATGAGGAGGTATCCCAAGTAGGTGTCAAAGCTGGGGAGATGGATGATCCCATAGTTAAGGATTATCTTAAACGTTACAAGGAGTACCCGCCTCTTGTGTTTCGCCTACCTCTAATCGATTTCTTTATGGGATTAGCTAATCAGTTTCGCGACGAAGTTCAAGTTGCGCTATCGCCTGGCGAGGTAGACAGGAATTGTGATTATCCCTCGGAATTTTTTTATAAGAAAATTCCAAAGGCTGGAATGCTCAATTTTGCAGAAACGTATGGAAATATCACTAGGGAAGGGCCAACTGGGAAAAGCAGATTTGTGCCTATGACCTTTACTGGTGAGATGAGTAAGACCCTTAAGGATTCGCTTAGAGGTGAGGCTATAAATGATCCATTCTCGATCTACATTCATCAAATCCAGATAGATGAATAAAAACATAGGCAGTGGGTGTTCATTTCCAAATCGATGTCGCACTAGCAACGAGAGACTAGCTTGGAACTTTAGGTAATACGGGGACAATAATGATTTCTCTCGTCCTGCTGGCGAGTATGGCATTCGCAGATCCTGAAATGAGTGAGCGCGATTACCATCAGAAATACTTTAAGAAGGTCTATGGCGAAAATCTTGAAGATCTTAAAGACTTGAAATTCTGGTATGGAAACCGCCATCAAATATCAGTACTAACTCTGCCTGCAGGTGTCGCACGCCACAGTCCTGCATTTCAGAAGTTTAGGAAAGAGAAGGAGCAATCGTATTTGCCGGCTCAATCTCAAGTAAAAGAAGTTTGCAGTTTAAAGCCTGGGTCAGTTGAGTCCTCGAAAGAATTTATATTTTGTACGAAAGAGTTAACTCATTCTGAATTTGCAAAAGATTTTTCTCCGATTTATGAAAGTCCGCAATCTCAAGCTCGGTTGGTAGGTTTTTTTAATCGAGAGAAAGGAACAATGCTTTATAGAGGTGAGTATGTCGATCTTCGTCCGTATGAGGTTCCTGCACCGGAGGGAACTATAAATGATAGGGATGAGTGGCCGTTTCTTACAGCGGTTTTGGATTACAAAATTAGTCTCGAAAATGGTGTTGAGAGAGAATGGATGCGTTTACCAACAATGGGTCTGCCTGGAGAGGCTTGGGTCGGAGCAACAGATATAGAAGGTCCTCTGCCAATCTTAGATAGGCAGCGAGTCGATAAATTGACTAAGGGCAATAAGGTCGTAGGACTTGGGCTGACGCAGTTATCTAAGACTCGTTTGCTTCATAATTCTTGTTATTTGGGTGTCGAGAAAGGGAATGTACTTTTTAAGCAATTTCTTTTCCCAATGAACTGGAATAAGTCACTTAGAACTAATGGGCCATCGAATTACCATATAATCAACCCTGAAGGTCCCAACATTGATATTCGGGAGGATTTCGTAAGAGGTCCTTTAATTGCGGAATACTTAACGAGCTATAAAAATTACCCCCCTCTTGTATTTCGTATGCCGTTGATCGATTTTTTTATGGGATTAGGAAATCAATTTCATGATGTATCTCAGGTCGCTATGTCTCCTGGTGAGGCTGACCGCAAATGTGATTACTCACCCGAGTTTTTCTATAAGAAAATTCCAAAAGACTCGATTGTTAAATTTGCGGATCGCTTTGGAAGGGTCTTACTGTACGGAGAAAGTGCTTGGGATAAAAACACTAGCCACGAGTACCAAACGACTCCCTTTGATGATAAGGATAGTTCCATCAATAAAGCCTTGAGGGGTGAGGTTTTAAACGATCCTTTCGCACTTTTTATTTATCAGATTCATAAAGGCGATTAAGTTGCGTGTACTAAAAATGTACTACGACACCCCAGAAAGGGCCTAAAAAAGCGAAAACGGACAACAACAAACCACAGGCCACTTTTGCGATTAAGTGTTTGGAACTATTGGTAAATACTTGTAATGTTTAAGGTAATCCTGAAATCGAAAAACAGTGCTCAAGGATTCCCTTCCTGGGCACCAAGATACTAGCTGGCCGCTCTTTGCCAGCACTGAAGCACCCTCCGGGGTGCTTTTTTTATTTGGATTTCATCAACTTAGGCATGCAAGCCAACCAAAGCTCCATCAGACTCTGATCCATCTTCATAGCAGAGTCGCTCTTCCGAACACTCAGGGAGGTGGGCAAGAACTTCTAACGGCCATGGCGATTGATTGGAAGTTGGAAGCAGATAAAATGAAAGTTCCTACTACTTACTGTCTAAGAGGTTTGAATGAAAAAGATTTTTACGTGTATTGTTCTTGCTTCATTTTCCCTAAACGTTTTTGCAAGCAATTGTAACCCTGCTTGCGTGGCACCAGAAACTTGTCACTGGGATAACGGCGCTTACCACTGCAAGAATCTTAAATCAGGCCAATCGGTTGAGGAGAAGATGTTGAAAATTAAGAGCGATCAAGCTCGTCAAACGATTGAGAATTCATCGAATGAGCAATCTTTGTAATCCTACGAGGGTCTATTCCTGCCATACCGCTCGTGATCTCAACTAAAGAAAACGATGAAAAGCACCCTCCGGGGTGCTTTTTTTTACCTACGTGGTCTCTCGTTGCCGATTGTTGCGCCAAGAAATTTGAGCTTGGTATACTGGATGGGAAACAGACCAGAGGCAGAACTGGAGTCCCATGCTCTTATATTTAATCCTTCTGACGGGCGCCGCCTTTGCCGATCCCCTGCAAGATGCTGCGGTCTATGCGGACGTGATCCTGTCCGACTCTGCTGTGAATTTACAAACAGAAATTTCCTGCCAGGCGCCAGCGGAAGAGACACCCAAAGCCATCTTAAAAAAATCTCTGCAACAAGCTCTGCCATTCTCCGGAGTCTTCGCATATGACTCCTGCGACGAAATCACCATCTACCGATCGGGCCCGCTCGATAGATCCGCCATCGGATACTACGGAAGAGGAGAGAGCGCGAGGCCCTTCGAAGTGGCTTGCGATCGACAGCAGTCTGATGCCGATTGTAGACAACGTTTAAGACAGCGATTCCGGCTCCAGCAATCATCTGGGCCCATTCTTGGAAGTAATCCCCCGGCCAATCCGTTCGGCGTGCCGACCGTCGCCATCGACAACACCTATGTCCATCAACCGGTCATGCCAGTGCCACCGCAGATCTCCGAATACGCCGACCTCGAAGGCTACACCTGTGCTGACGGGACCCTCAGTGCTGAGCAGGGCAATTCCTGGGGCGTGGGTGGCTGGGAGGGCAGGTGTGGGCAAACAGCGGCCACGAACGTGCTCTATACTCTCTGCAGAAAGGTCTCTCCCTCGTTGCGGAAGATGGGGGTCTGCTCCAGAGAAGACGGGGTTTTCAACGATGTGCTCCCCGGCGTTCTCCCGTCGACCATGGCCGCGGACTACAATGAGTTTCTCTCGCTGAACGATTGTTCGGAGCGGACAGTGACCAATCATAGAGTCGAGAATGCCAAACTCAAAGACTTCTACGAGAATCGTAGCGACCTTTCCCATGTCCTCCAAGAGCAGGTGAAGATGGTGACGTCGGCGCTGCTGAAATCACCGCATCCGACGATGTTCATGATCGAGACCTCCGATGGGCCCGGGCTCCACTGGGTGACGGTCACAGGCACTCTGGAAAGAGATGGAAAAAAGTTTTTAAAAGTTAATCACTGGGGAAGCCAGTATTTCTATCCACTCGAAGACTTCGCCAAGCTGACGCTCAAGGCTTCTAAGAGTGAAACCGGCGTGGGGTTCGTCTTCGCCGGTCTGAACTACGTCTCGATCAAGTAAGGCGTTCGCAGCACTGCCATATCATGAGGCCAGTTTGTTTTTGGATTTCATGAACACCTGTTGGAGTGAATTGAGGTGGTCTAGATCGAAGTGCCCGATATCGGATTTCATGATTTCTATCGCTTCTTCGGGACTGTAAATCACGCTTCGGTAGCATGTTTTCACCGTGAGTGAGCTGAAGACGTCCGCCACGGCCACGAGGCGGGCCGGAGGAAATATCTGGGCCTGAGTCAGACGGTTAGGGTAGCCTCGTCCGTTACAGTACTCATGGTGTTGCAAGATGATGGATCTTATTTCGTGGGATAAGCCTTTGAGCTGATCCACCATCTTGAGACCCAAGTGTGGGTGATCCTTGATGATATCCCATTCTTTTGGCGTCAAGCGCTGCTTGAGCAAAATCTCTTGATCAATGCGGGAATGACCTATGTCATGCAGAAAAGCGCCGACACCAATCGGAGCTAAAATTTTTTCTGTGGTGTACCCGGCTTTTTGAGCTATCGCCAAAGTGAGTAGCATCACATGGAAGGAGTGCTTCAATAATGAGACGTCTTGGGCAATCGCTAAGTAAAGATCGATGCCATTACGAAGGTCATTGTTTAATATTTTCAAGCAGCTCTTCACGTATAAATTGGAATTTTTTAAGTTCTCATTAAACTCATCCGTTTGATCGAGAATGGCTTGAAATGTGAGTTCTAAGCTCAGCGCCATGATTTCATTTATTTCATCCGGGTCAAGATCCTCCGAAGAAACCAGAGAACGCTCCAGTGTCGAACTCAAGAAGCTGTTGAACTCAGGCAGCTGAGTTTGATCTACAAGGAGCTCTCCCACCTTGGCCTCAAAATGAGAGACCTGTTCTGGATCATACATTTCATGTTGGATATGAATGCGACTGAATTTACCTGGATAGCGCTCAATATAAACGTCGAATGGGAGAGGTCCTTTGTAGCGAAACATGTATCGCAGTGACACAGGAAAGAGTTTTTTCGACATAGGAGATAATATAATGATTAAGTTTCTGCTTAGATAAATCGTAGGGTTGTGTGACTCAAACCTAATTGAGATCTTACTTAAATCGAGTACATATCCGGGGTCATGCCTCTGAATGTTGCCTGAGGAAGTCGACACAGGATCTGCGTTCCTATGTCGACCTTGTTCGAGAACTAAGAAACTAAGATTGCCAGAACTGGTTACTTCGCGGGCGTTTCGAACTGTTTCTCGCAGCCCTTGCCTTTCTTGCTACCGCCGTCACATGCCATCGCCTGCACGGCGAATGTCATCATGAGGATGACTACCAAAAACTTCATACGTACCCCTTTGGTGATTTTGCAAACCTCGAGCAGGTCTGCATCGTTCTTGTCGGGTATTATCTCTTAAAGCTTGAGACAAATGATGCCTGTGTTTGCAGCCGTAACCATTAAGAGCGCGTAAGAACTACTCGTTCCAAGCACAAAGTATGTCTGCTGCTAATCTCCCTGCGTGTGGAAACATTTTTTCAAAGAGGTAACCCATGCTTAAGTCATCAACATGTATTCTTTTGGCCCTCATGGCGCTGGCGAGCGTTGTTGGAATGGAGACTGTGCAAGCACAAGACCACTATGATCGACGAAACGTGCCCCGTCGCCAGCAAGACCATCGTCGCGGTTTTAACGAAGGCCGTAATTGCACAAGACTCGAATCAGAATTGATGCAATCTCTCTGCAGTATGGGCTCAGGCAATAGCTGTCGAAATGCGGTCGGTATGCTTGGGAGAGGGGATGGAATGCTCGCGGAAGATCTCTTGGAGTATCATGAGATGAGAATCCGCAATGGTCAGCGCATTCAAAGGGGGGTTATTCACGGGGGCGATAAATACACCTACACGGAATATCACCTCAATCTGGCCCGGGATTTCATGGAATGCGAAGGGCGCAGTATGGCGGACTTTGAAAGAGACGCCAACCGCGAAGCGGATGAGTACCATGAGCGAATGGAGCGAGAAGAGCGCGAGAGAGAAGAAAGAGAAGAGCGCGATCGCAGAAGACCTCGTTAAAACATCGAAAGCGTCATTACCCGAGAGTATTTTTTGAATAGAGGGGATGGTCTGATTGCTAAGTGATAGCGATCGACTCAACTGTTTTCAAAAAATACTCTTGGCCCCACAACTCCAGTCCCGCCAGTTCTCGTTGACTCAAAAACGGCGCAACATCAGCGCGCGCCTTGGCGACATCCAGTGATTCAAACTTATCTCGTAGCATCTGTTTGAACTTGGCCGGAGTCAGTTCACCTTTGAGATGACCACTTTGAAGCAAGCGCGCTTCGAGATGTTTCAAGTGCACCGGCGTTTTACGACCGAGATACCAAAGATAGTCGTAGAAATCCCGGCCCTTCACGCGGTTGCCCCAGGCGCGCGCGAGCACGGCGTGCAGCTTGCCGGCAAAGAGATCGGGGAGCGGCATGGTTTTCACTTGGAAGGGAAGTGGCCTCATCAAGTCCATGACTTCGATGCCATGATCACCCGGCGGTTGCGTATCGACTTCCAGTTTGATCTTGAGCGTTTGTCCCCCTTGCATGCGCGAGGTGATCGCTCCCGGTGATTTAATCTTGAGTAGATGCACTTTTGTTTCGGCTTTAATGAAAGCTGACTCCACCGCTGACTCGGTGGTTTTGGTTTTTGTCTGCACCTCGACTTCGAAACCGAAGGCCTCGAGTTCTTCGCTGATGGCCTTGTGATAGGCCGCGAGATTAAACTTAGCATCAGGTTTTAGGAGCGAGAAATCTAAGTCTTCCGAGAAGCGTGGCAGGCCATAGAGAATGCGCAAGGCGGTGCCGCCGTAGAAGAGTGCGTGCTCATAAAACTTCGCCCGCCAAAGACCCAGGAGTGCGATCTCCTGCATGATCTCTTTGAGCGCGTTCTCGTAGTCCTGCGTGGACTTGCACTTGTATTCATCCAGCATCTGCAAAACAGCGTTATCCACGAGCGAGTCCTTTGATAAATTCTTTCACCGCGCGAGCTTTGTAATTCGCACCAAGCGTTTTTAGCGCAGCGAGATCGAGCCGTGCGAACTCATCTGGTTCGATGCGCAGATCTTCCAGCAGCGATGCGGAGACGCCCCGAAGTGCGATTACATCGAGCAAGGCCTTCTCGGCGGTCGCGATGAGAAAACTGTGCTGCCCCTCGAGGTGCAAGCGAATGCCTGCGGCGTAGGCCTCTTGATTGATGTGCTCAAAAGTGAATTGGCCCACGGGGGTGGCGAAGCTTTTACTTTTTTTGAACGTCACAGATGTTACGGTGGCCACGCGTTCAGGGATGAGGCCGTAAAAGGAGAGTGCGTACTCCAGTGAGACATAGGAGGGGCCATAGATGAGATTGGCCAACACCTCATTAGAGAAAGGCGCAGGATCAACATCCTGTCCCCACACGTACAGACCTTTCTTGATACGAATCACATGGCCACGCTTCACGAGCAGGCCTACGAAGCGGCGTGCGTGGCTGAGTTCTTGGGTGGCGGCCATGAGCCTTTGATAGTCAAAGTGCTTGGTGGGTATGCGCCGGTGGAGTTCGAGAACGTCCATAGAATGGCTCCAGTATGTTACAAGTATTGTCACATACTGTTTCGGAAAAAGCAGCCAATAAGTTACAAAAAATGTAGCTTACTGGACGGAAAAAGTGGATTCAATGCCTAATTCATTGAAATGAGGTCTTTAAGCTGAATAAAGTCTCAGGGGAAGCCGATAGGGTTCCATGCTTTTCTGGCTCACACTCATTCTTAGTTCCCATGTGCAGGCCTGGACCTGTGCGACTCCCGCAAACCCGGCGTTGGGTCAGGCGGTGGTGCAGGCCGCGCAAGGCCTGAGTTGTCCCCAGGGAAGTCAGCGTCGCCAAGTTCATATGACCTTTGATGATGGGCCATCAAGTGTTTCGACACCAACCATTCTCAATGAATTGAAGCGACTCAATGTCCCTTCGACTTTTTTTGTTTCAACCGCAAAGATTGCCGCCACTCATCCGCAAAGCACCGCTCATCGTGCGCTGGTTAATCGCATCATGAACGAGGGCCATCTCCTTGCGAACCATGGGCACGATCACGATGCCTATGATGTGCGCATGAATGCGCAGGGGCAATTGCTCTCGCCAGGGATGACGCCAGCAGAGCGCGAAGAACAAATTAGAGAAAGCACACGTTTACTCAACCAGGTGACCCAGAACCGTTTCTCACGAAATCAACCCTACCAGTGGTTTCGCTTTCCCTATGGACGAGGAGCGCTGCCGTCTGATCCCGAGCTTGATTACATGGCCCGGCGTGGGATGGATTTTTCGGCGTCGGACCGCGTGACCCGCTTGCGTGAGTACCGCCAGCAAAGTGATGCCCTCGGCGCCATCGCTGACAGTGGCTACTCACATCTCTTGTGGAACCACGACTCCATGGATTCAAGTTTTTCTCGGAACACACTGACTCCCGAGGAGCTGCGCGAGTACGTTGTCGATAATCTGCGACGGTTCTGCGCTCCGGGCCGCCCTTCCATGCAAGTGGCCCTCTTTCATGACGTGAAGCCGTTTAACGCCGAGGCCGTTCCCGTCTTGATCGAAGTCGCCCGGTGCATGGGTGTGCAGTTCGTGCCAGCAAGTACTGTGGCCCAGTCCCAGCGCCTCCAAGAGAGCGGGACCCTCATCACTGCGGCGCAGATTCAGCGCGCGCCGGTGGATGTCATGGGAGAGTTGATCGCCAGTTTGTCCGGCGAGTGTCCGACCTGCGCGCAGTCTGAGCGCACGCCTGATACGAAGTCGTGCTTGAGTGAATACAATGGCCAGTGGTATGGCCACTGCCAAGGTGGCACGGTATCGATCTGCTTTGAGGGCCAGTGGAAGTCTCGCACAGAGGAATGGGAAAACCGGTGTCGCGGTGAAGGTCTGTAGGTAGTAGAGCTGTCTAGTCGAATACAGCACAGATGCAACCGGCGCAGATTTGAGTGATAATTTCTCTATGATTAAATTGTCCGAAGTCCGAGTCATGAATTTCTCTGTCGATCGTATTTGGCCGGTGCTCTCCGATACCGCAGCGGTCAATCGTAAGATGGGATTGGCACCCATGAGTTTCACCAACGTCGATGGTGTACGCCACGGTCAGCAGAAGATGCTGGGGATGACCGTTCGTTGGACGGAAGCACCCTGGGAATGGAAGCACGAGAGTTGGCTCAAGAACGCGCGGGTGTATTCCAGCGGATTTTTTCATAAGATCGAAGGCTATTTTGAAGTTAAGCCGCTCTCGGAAACTCAGACCCAAGTGTTGGTGCAGTTCACTGTTCATCATAAGTACGATTTCTTAGCGGGCCTCTTGAATAAGACCACGCAAGGGATCATCAAAAAATTGCTCGATGAAGTAGAGAAGGGAGCGGAGGCCTACCCGGCGACCTACTATTCACCCGCAGCGATGAGTTTTCCTGAGTGGCTTGCGCAAGCTCAGCTCATCGAGCGCGCACGGATTGCTCCGAAACTCACGGCCCGAGCGACGAGATCCAGTTGGCAAGACATTTTGCGTGAGGCACTTTCACCGGCCATGCATGGCCGTTTATCGCTGCGCTTTGATGCTGTTTGTCCACACTGCCGAGGAGCGAAGAAGAGTGTTCCTCGCCTCACTGATTTACCGGAACGCATGGCCTGCGACAGCTGTGAGATTGATTTTGTGGTGGGAACACAGGAGAGCATTGAAGTGTCTCTGCGCGACAATACGCTGTCTCCAGAACAGGCCGGTGTGGATTTTTGCAGTGCCGATGTGACCCATAAACCCACTATCGTCTATCAACGCTTGGGTGGTGTTTGGATTGATAGTTTGACGTTGGTTCCGGGGATCTATGCCATCAAGAGAAAAGGCGAGGCCCGTGCGATCACGTTAATGGTGGATGATACGGCGGACAGGCGTTTGCTGGATGTGGATATTCTTTGGAAAGACCCGAGCTTTGCTCCCGTGCGTTTGCATCCAGAGGTGGGCATCCGTACGCATCACACGAAGCCCGCTGACCTCATCATGATCGAGCAGCTGGATCGGTTCAGGGGCTCCCTCATCGCTGCGGAAGTCATCCTACACCCGGAGTTTGAAAAACTCATCCCACCGGAGTCGCTGGCGACGGATTTTCCGATGGAGATGGGCCGCCGGGCCTTGCTGTTTACGGATGTCGTGGGGAGCACAGAGTTGTATTTTAAGGTGGGTGATAGCGAGGCCTTTAAGAGAGTTCGGGAAAGTTTTCTTCTCATCGGAGAAGTGGCCAAGCGCCATGAAGGGGTCTTGGTGAAAACCATCGGTGACGCCACCATGTTTGCTTTCAGCTCAGGCGAAGCCGCCCTCAGAGCTGCGATCGAAATCCAGCAGGCCAACAAAGATCGGGCGATGAAGCTGCGTGCGAGTTTGCACTATGGGCCCTGTCTTTCCGTGGGCACAAGAGATGGGCAGGATTTTTTCGGTGACACGGTTAATATCTGTGCGAAGTTTCAGAGTGAAGCCGAAGCCGGGCAAGTTGTGTTTGAAGAAAGCCTGCGGCATGAAATTTCACGGAACTTCTGGCAGGCCTGGGAAAACCAACTGGAGAAGATTCCGTTTAAGCTCAAAGGCGAAAGTGGCCGATCGTTTCAGCTCTACCGCTTAAGTTTGAACTGACGGTCAAACACTCCGTACGTCGCGCGCTCTTCCGAATTAAGACCACTCTTGCTGGCGTAGTGCAGATCTTTTTCTAGGTGCAGCTCGATTTCTGCGCCAACGCTCTCGCCCTTATTGAGCGCATCCATTTCTGAGAGAGAAAGAACATCACTGAGGCCCACGGCGATGGTTTGTGTTTCACCACTTAACAATGCGCTTGAGATACGCTGACCTTTAACTGAAAGCGTGAGGAAGATGTTGCGGGTATTGATGGTGATTTCGTCATTGGCGATCTGCAGACCTAAAGCGGCATAGGGCGCCACTTTTACAAAACTCCAGTTGTCCTGCTGCTCTTTGCAGGCCAAGAATTCAACACTCACCTTAAAGAACAACCAGTCACCTTTGATTTCTGGTGCGCCCACTTGCATGGTATGGGCCCCGCGGCGATGGGTGAAGGCATCTGAGGCGTTCTGGCATTGCGCCTGCGTGCCGTCCGCCACCTTAATCGTGTTCGCTGGGCCCTTGGCCTCGGCGTTACTTAGTACCAACGAGAAAAGTAGAGAAAGCAACATACGCAAGTCTCCTGAAGTTGTGAGGAGAGGGTCATGTCATGAGCGAAAAGACTCTGGCCTTAGGGCATGAAGACTTTATAGGGTAGGACACCCTTTTTAGTCGGCCCAGGCATAATAACGTCATGTTTTTAAAGTGCCTGGGTCTGCTTATCTTGAGTCTAAGTTTTGCGTGGGCAGGCCCGCGGGAAAATGCCATTCGTTTACGTCAGAGCATTGAGGCATCGCCATTTCAGAACATGGCGCAAAAGCGCCGGGAAGTGGAGGTCATCAAGCTGCCAGTCTCGCGCGGGTTTGATCAGAAAGATTCGCAGCTGTGCTGGACCCACTCATTCTTTAACGCCATCGAAACGATGGAACTCATTAAGAATCCCACCCGCAAGCTAGAACTCTCGCGAGCGGCATTTCAACGTCGCACCATGGAAGATCGTTTGCAGCGACGTCTTGATGGGACGGATAATTTCATGTCTGAGCGAGGCACGCCGATGGATGCCCTGGCCTTGGCCTTGCGGTTTGGTCTGGTCGCGTGGGATGACTACACGGATATCGTTCTTGGGACTGATGGCCGCTACGCCAGCTTGTTCCGGGTTGCCGAAACCACATCCCTACAAGAAGCACTGGATAGAGTGTTTGCACCATGGCCTGAGCTCACACGCTTCGCTGGCCGATCGGTGACTCCGCTCATGTTGGCCGATGAACTTTTGAAAGATCAAATCTGGGTGGCCTTCGCACCTGGTAACACCGAAGGGTGGGGAGACCATCCCGATACGGATGCTCGTCCGGAGACGCGTGCTTACGAGATGTCCTTAGAGAAAATCACCAAGCTTATCCGCGAGGCCCTGCGTGACAATCGTCCGGTCACTTACGGTGGCAACGGTCATTCAGTCATGATCTACGGAGCGAGCTACGATGAAGCAGGGAAGCCGCTGAAGTACTTCATCAAAGATAGCTATCCGAGCTATTTCTATGAGGCGGCCCCGAGCAAACTTCATCGCGAGATGTTGGAAGTTACCCTCGTGGTAAAAAATCCACCAGCGCCTTGATGTAGGCATCAAACGCTTCGACTTGTGGCATGTGGCCCACGCCTGGCAGTTCGACCAGCTTTGATCCTTTGATCGACTTCTGCGCCTTCTTTCCGAGCGCTTCATATTGGCCCATGGTCTTACGGATATCTTCGGCCACCAGCTGTTTTCCTGGTGCCGTGCGATCGCGTGTCCCGATGATAAGCAGAGTAGGCACATTCAGTTTTTTGAATTCGTAGAGCACGGGCTGTGTCATGATCATGTCGTAGGTCAGTGCCGCACTCCAGGCCAGTTTCACAAAGTTATGGCGGTCTTTGGTCTGTGCGATGGCCGGTTCAATGAGCTTGTCGTATTCCGGTTTCCACTGGCCGTCGTAGTAAGCTTCTTTCTGGTAGCCGCGGATGGTCTCTGGAGTTTGCTTGAGCTCCGTGGCGTAGGTTGCATCGACGCCGAGGTACGGCACCTTAAGCTTCCAGTCTTCCAGACCAATCGGGTTCACGAGCACAAGACGACTCACGGTCTCTGGGTACATCAACGCAAAACGTGTCGCCAGCATGCCACCCATGGAGTGGCCCACGACCGTCACGTTTTTGAGTTTGAGGCGATCCACGAGTTTCTTGGTGTTGAAGGCGAGGGTTTGAAAGCTGTACTGGTAGCGCGTCGGCTTAGAAGATTTACCAAAGCCCACTTGGTCCGGAACGAGAACTTGGTAGCCTTCGCTCAGAAGTTTCTTCATGGTCGTGTCCCAGTAGTAGCTAGAAAAATTCTTTCCGTGCATGAGGAGTACTGTCTGGCCGTTGGTTTTCGCCGGACGCACAAACATGTAGGCCATCTTCAGCTCATGCTTCTGTGATTTCACTTTGAAGTACTTCACCGTCTGTGGGTATTTGTACCCGGTCATTTGCGCATCCATGGCCCCGCCTGGCTTGTAGGGAATCGGTGGGTGAGCACAGGCAACAGCAAGCAAAGCGAGAAGAACGAGGCGCAACATAAATTTTCCTTTGGTGAGAAAACATTATCAAAGAGTCTGGAGTAAAAAACGAGAACAAAGCAAAAGGCTCAGGTTATTGCTTTTTGGCCAAGGCCGTTGATAATAGAGGAAACATATCCAAGGAGTGGACATGCGCATTCTCATTATTATCGCCCTATTACTTTCTTCTATCGCCATCGCCCGTGCTGACTCAAGCACTGGATGCGGTTTGGGTTCGATGATCTGGAAAGAAAACTCAATCGTGTCGGCCCTATTTCGCGCCACCACAAACCACTCATTCTCTTCACAACTGTTTGGTATCACCACCGGTACTTCGGGTTGCTCTCAGCACAGCATCGTGAAGCGCGACATGTATCCGGTGTACTACGCAGAAGCGAATCTTCCTGAACTCCGTCATGAAATGGCAACGGGCCAAGGCGAATACCTCGCGACCTTCGCACAAGTTTTGGGTTGCTCACCAGAAGCCCAAGTCCAGTTCATGCAGTGGGCGCAGCAGTCTTACGGCGGTATGTTCGCTTCATCAAAAACAACTCCAGCTGAAATGTTGAAAGGCCTTGGCCGTGAATTCAAAGCGTCACCGATTGCAGCGTCGTGTGACAATCTCGCCATGATCTAGTTTGCTTCTTTTTCTTCTCTTGTCCGGGTGGATCCATTCCGCCCGGGCTTCTTCTCATGCTCCTGCCTGGCTCAATCTTGTCCATTATCAAAAAACACTGACAGGCCATAAAAGCGAAGCCGATGGGGCGGGATTTTTTTTAGCGATTGATGGGCGCACCAACCCGCAATCAGAGCTGACGGCCACCATTGCGGCACTACAAGAGACCAGTAAAACCTACGGACGCATCAAGGCCCCAGCGGCTTGTGTCTTTCCTGCGCGCAAAAAATACCTCGAACAATTAGGTCATACTTTTCCATCTGTCGCATGTCCTGATTACGAAGGTTGGCGCAAAGGTTTACCGGTTACTAAAATCTCACTGGTGTTTGCCACCGCTTATCCCAACAATCCTGCCTCGATGTTTGGTCATACTTTTCTTCGGCTTAATGGTCCGGGGGAAGGCAAAGACCTCTTGGATTACGTGGTGAACTTTGCCGCCACCACCGGTGAGGCAGGCGGTGTGGAGTTTGCGCTATTCGGTGTCTTCGGTGGCTACGAAGGCCACTACTCACTGGCGCCGTATTTTATCAAAGTGAATGAGTACAACCACGGTGAGGCGCGAGATCTGTGGGAATATCCAGTTTCACTCTCGCCAGCAGGCGTGGACATGCTGCTCGCGCATCTTTGGGAACTCGAAGCCAGCACGCATTTTGATTATTATTTTTTTGATGAGAACTGCTCCTGGCAGATTCTGCGTCTGCTTGAGGCCGCTGATCCGTCCTGGAAACTCTCGGAGCGTACGCCGTTTTACATCATCCCCGGTGATACCGTGAAGGTGCTGCAAAAAAAAGGTAAGCTCGGCGGGCCGGTGTTTCGGCCATCGCTCAGACGAAGCTGGTTGGCGCGCCAAAAACCAAAAACACCGACTGAGAAGATGGATGGAGAGTTGCAGCGCTTTCGTCTGAATGAACGCTTGGAGGGCCTGAGCGATGAAGAGAAAGAATCCTATCACCAACTGCTGACTCAGAGAGCGAAAGATCCCACGCCACCAACGCCCGTGCTCGTCGTTCCTGCGACCAATCGGCCAGATCAAGGGCATGGTCTGCGACGAATGGGACTTATGGTGGGTGATGGTTTTCGACGAGCAGAACTGCGTTTGGCCCAGCATGATTTACTCGATCAAGACACGGGCCATGAACGCTGGAGTCAGTTAGATGTTTTGCGCTTCAGTGCCGATGAAAAAGAGGGACGAGTCTTCTTGCGTGAAGTGACCCTGGCGGATGTGGTGTCTTTGCATCCCTGGGACAAGCTGGGCTGGCGGCCGAGTTGGTTTTTAAAGTTCGGGGCAGAAACACCACGTGAATTTTTCTGCGAAAAATGCACCACGGCTGGTTTTCACGCAGGCCTGGGGACTTCCTGGCGTTTTCAAGACGAGCGGATCGTTTTGGGCATTTTCGCAGCAACTGCGGCCTACGGCCACCAGCTCACATCTGCTGCAGGTCTACGAGGGCTCGCTGGCTTCGCTGGTGAGCGCTGGAAAATTCTCACCACGGTTGAGCGTCTGTGGGGAATCAGTGAAGGGGATTTTCCCTGGCAGATGGAGTTGGCCGGATCATGGAGCTTAAATACCGACTTGGCGGTGCGAATCTTTACCATCCGCCAGCTGCAAGAAAAACAAGTCCGCCCCCTCGAGAGCGGACTGTCTTTGCAGTATTACTTCTAACTATTTTCCTAACAGTCCCATGAGATTGGCCCGCGCCGTCTCATGATCCCATTGAGTTTGTGCCTCAACCAGGCGAGCATTGGCCAGCCGCTCATTGGCCTCACGCATGTCCGGTGAGTTCTTCACTCCACGCTGATACTCGGAAAGCGTCACCGTCATATACCGTTCTGCGAGTTTTTTACTCTCGGCCGCTTTATGCAACAGATTGTGCGTAAGCTTCACGTGCACCAGCGCTTTTTCGTGCTCGGCCGCAAGCTCTCGCTTCAACTGAACGGCATAGAGCTCTTCGCCGCGGCGAGTGTGCTCGAGTGCGCGAGTTTCGCGACGGGCCTCGCCGCCGTCAAACAGCGGTACAGTCACCATCGCACCGACGGCCATATCATCTCGCTGGCTTTTAGTTTCAAAGAACTGCTGACGATCTGAATAGTGGGTGAGGGCCCCGTAGACATCTACCCGCGGCGTCCACCAGCGATTCGAGCGCGCGGAGTTCGCCTCGAGCGTCTGCGCATCGGCCAGCACCGCCCGAGTCTTTGGATGGTTCTCGGGTTGGAACGTGACCGTGAGTAAACCATCGTCGTGGACATGGGTCGTCGCTTCCGGCAAAGAAGGGCGTTCGCTCAAACCCAGCACCGCCGCGAGTAGTTTGGCATGGTCGTCGACCTCTTCTTCCTCGCGGGCGAGCTCTTGCTCGAGTTCCAGCGCGTACTGACGAAAATCTAAGGTGTCGGCTTCGGTGGTAAGTCCTGCGCGGACGCGTTTCTCGGCGGCCCGCAAATGGCCTTCGTTCACTTTCAGCGTATCGGTGAGAATCTTCACGGCTTCGTGATGATGGCGCCAAGCATTCCAAAGATCTCGTGTGCGTGAGAGAACATGCCTGCGAACGTCGTCGCTGTCGGCCATGCCTGCGGCGTAACTCGCTTCGCGGGCCCGATCAAGGAACTTGTCTCTTCCACCATTATAGAGGTTCACAGTTGCTTCTATGGTGGCGTAGTTCTGCGTGCGAGCATTGCCTGGGCCGAGAGTAAAGCTCTCGCGGCCAGCGCGTGCCATCAGCGTTGGGAGAAATGAGCGCTTCAGCGTTCCCCGCCGAACATCCGCCGCCTCTATAAGCGACTGACTCTTCCGCCACTCACCGTTGGTTGTGAGAAGATCCGGTAGCTGTTGATAGGGCAAAGGGGCCGCCTGAAGCGACCCAATGAAGAATAAGATCCACATACTCTAGTCCAGGTTTGAGAAGCCGATGAAGAGCTTCTCTTTGTTGACGACCGGAAACATATCTAAGTTAAACGGACGCGTGCGCACGGCCGGAAGTTTGCCGCTGTAGAGATGGTCTTTCTTGGTGAGTTTGAATTCTCCCACGTAAGCATACTTGCCAGCTTTTTTGACTTCCATCTTAACCAACAGTTCATTGTCGAACCCAGCGAGGTCATGCTTTTTCATGTCCGTCGTGAGGAAGTACAGAGTCAGAGTTCCGTCTTGCGCGCGGATAAGTTCGGCTTTAAAGCGAACCGGTGCCTTGGCGTGGTGATTGCCCTTGAGATCCGCTTCTTTCATGACAGACGCCAGAATACCGCCATAAAGACCACCATCTTTGACCGCTGGTCCGTGACCCTCATCATGGGCAAAGGCGTTGAAGCTGAGGCAAAGAATGAGTGCGAAAAGTTTCATAGAAGTTCTCCTGATTGGTTTTGTTTTTTAATGTAGTTAAGGGCTGCCTTCTCGCCATACGCAAGGAAGACAGCGGGGGTTACAAAGAGATCGAGCAGTGTCGATGTTAAAAGCCCACCGGTGATCACCACAGCCACAGGGTGGAGGATTTCTTTGCCGGGTTCACCTTGTGCAAAGAGCAAAGGCAGCAAGGCTAAAATCGCAGTGAGGGCGGTCATAAGCACCGGCACCAAGCGTTCCAGCGTTCCGCGAATCACCATCGATCTGCCGAACTTTTCCCCCTCATGCTCCATGAGATGCAAGTAGTGGGAGACCATCATGATGCCGTTGCGAGAAGCGATGCCGCACAAGGTGACAAAAGCAATGAGTGAGGCGAGCGAGAAACTTCGCTCGGTCATCCAAATCGCCGCCACACTGCCGATCAGCGCGAGAGGAATATTCAGCATGATCTGAGTACTCAAGAGCGCAGAGCTGAAGTGGAAGTAGAGCACTAGGAAAATCCCCAAAAGCGCGATGAGGCCAAGCCAAATCATTTTTTTGCTGGAGCGCTGCTGACTTTCGAACTGACCGGCCAATTCAATGTGATAGCCCTCATTGAGAGGAATTTTCCCCAGGCGTTTTTGAATCTCCGCCACCAATTGACCGAGGTCCACACCATCACCATTGGCGGAAACATAGAGCCGCCGCTGCAGGTTCTCGCGGTTGATCATGTTGGGGCCATGTCCCTGGTACACGTTGGCGACATCACTGAGCTTCACGCGCTCTCCGGTAGGAAGCTGTTTAATGGGCAGAGCTTCGATACGCTTGGGGTCACCACGAGTTTCATCATCTAGGCGCAAAGCAATTCCCACCAGGCGCTGATCTTCTAGCATCTGGCCGACGAGTTCACCGTGCAACAAGTCTTGCAGGTCTTGCGCGATGGTTCCTGCGCTCAAGCGAGAGTTGGCGGCCACTTCTTTATCGATGAAGATCTTGAGCTGCGGAATTTGCACCAGCGGCTCCACTTGCAAATCCACGAGCCCAGGAATGTCTTGCAAGTTCTGGTAAATCTCTCCACCCACCCGCCGAAGCTCAGCGATGTCGTGGCCAAAGATTTTCAAAACGATCTGTGCCCGCGTCCCTGAGAGCATGTGATCCAAGCGGTGCGAGATCGGTTGACCAAGATTAATGGCAACCTCAGGCCAAGTGGCTTTGATCTTCTCACGCACCAGACGCAGAACCTCTTCCCGCGGACGCCCGTTTTTATTAAAGTCGACGTCGATCTCGTTCCAGTGAACACCTTCGGCGTGCTCGTCCATTTCAGCGCGACCCACACGTCTCACCGTGCTTTTGACTTCCGGGATCTCCAAGAGGGCTTTTTCGACCTCCCGGCCTTTCCTGTCAGAAACCGTGAGGCTGATACCCGGCGTGGCCGCGAGCCCAATGGTGGCGCTGCCTTCGTTAAAGGCCGGCAAAAAATCTTGTCCCATGAATGGCACTAAGCTCAGTGCCGCGATCAGCATCACAGCGCAGCCCCCTAAAATCATTTTCGGGTGTTCCACCGTGCGCTCAAGGATTTGGCCGGTGAGTTTTTTCAGCGTTCGCACAAAGGCGCCATCGCGCTCTTCACGAGCACTTTCTTTGCCGAGAAGAAAATAGCAAAGGGCCGGAGTCACGGTGAGTGACACCAAGAGCGAGGCTAGAATGGAAATGATGTAGGCGTAGCCCATCGGCGCGAAGAGACGGCCTTCGAGTCCATCCAGTGCAAACAGGGGCATGAAGACCAAGACGACAATGATCGTCGAGAAAACGATGGAGTTGCGGACTTCGCTTGAGGCTTCGTAGATGACTCGCAAGACAGAGCGTGGTTGTTTAAGTTGACGATTTTCTCGCAAGCGTCGGAAGACGTTCTCCACATCCACGATGGCATCATCCACGAGCTCACCAATCGCCACGGCGAGACCACCTAAGGTCATCGTGTTTACGCCAATCCCAAAGAACTTAAACACCAAAGCGGTAATGACCAACGATAGTGGAATGGCGGTCAGGGTAATGAAAGTCGTGCGCCAGTTGAACAAGAAGAGCATCAACACCACGGCCACCATCAAGGTGCCATCAAAGAGGGCCTCTCTCACGTTGGCGAGCGCATTCTCAATAAAGTGTGACTGCTTAAACAAATCACCTTCAAGCTTCACTCCCTCAGGAAGATTCTTCCTCAAGACCAAAAGCTCGGCCTCGATCCGGCGAGTGAGTTCGACTGTCTCGGCAGTGGGCTGCTTTTGGATGGTCATGACCACACCGGGCTCACCATTCACTGTTCCGTTACCCCGCTTGGGTGGATGAGCGATAACCACTTCAGCGACATCTTTCACGCGCACTGGGCGACCGAGATGTAATCCGACGAAGGCATCTTGAATGTCTTCCAAGGACTCAATGCGCCCGAGCGCTCGAATGAGATATTCCTTGTCTTCGATATCGATGAAGCCACCGGTGGTGTTCATGCCAATCTCAGCGAGGGCGTGCTTCAAATCTTCCAGGGTGAGATTCTTGCTTTGGATTTTTTCCGCCGCAACGAGGATTTGATACTGCTTGAGATCACCGCCGATGGTGATCACCTGACTCACTCCGCGTAGAGCGAGCAAGCGCGGGCGCACCGTCCAATCAGCGAGCGTGCGTAATTCCATGGGCGTGAGCTGACTGGTGCCCTTGCTCAGGCCCACGAACATGATCTCGCCCATGATGGATGAACTCGGTGCCATGACAGGGTTAAGGCCACGCGGAATTTTTTCCCGCGCCAGTTGCAAGCGCTCCGAAACCAATTGGCGGTTTTGATAAAGATCAGTCCCCCAATCAAACTCAGCATAAACAATCGAGAGGCCTGGCCCGCTCGAAGATCGCAAACGCAATAGGCCGGGCAATCCATTCAAAGCCGTTTCCACCGGAAGCGTGACCTGGGCTTCGACTTCTTCAGGAGCGAGTCCGCCGGACTCCGTCATCACGGTGACGAGGGGGCGATTGAGGTCGGGAAAGACATCCACCGGAAGATCGATGGCCTCGCGGGTGCCCAAAATCATCAGCAAGACCGCTGTCGCGAGCACCGCGAGTCGTTGCTTAAGGGCAAATTTAATAACTGCATCTAACAAGGGGTCCCCCTTGAGTATTATTTAAATCACTAGCGAGAATGTCAGAGGGCTAGGCGATGGGAGGGCGTAGGGGAGGAGCGAGAGTCCACGGAAGATAGCTGGCCGAGTAAGGGGCATGAATCGTGATGAGGGGGATGACGGCCGGAACAAAATCGCTGGTCACAGTGGCGGGAATAAAGCTGTGAGCGGCCAGGCAGCAATCATCGCTGCGGTGTTCGTCTTCGTGGGATTGATGGTCGGTGTGCTCGTGTTCTACGGCAGCGTGGTGGATGGATTCATCCCATGACCAATCGGCCAACATCCCGTCTCTGACGAGATAACTGGCGCAAAGGATAAGGGCAATGAAAAGCCTGATCATGGATAAATGGTAGGCCTAATTGTGAGGGGAGGCAAAAGCTTATTGGTCGCTTGCGGTTAGAAAATCGCTATCTAGCTCTTCTGTGGCGACTTCGTCTTCCTTGTCCATGATCTCTGAAATCGCGCTGATTTCTTCAACCGGGATGTAGGTCGCTGTTGGGTGCTGCAAAGAGGTGACCGTGGTGGTTTCAAGTGAGGGGAGAGCTGCCTGCTGACTTGGAATGGTGATTTTGCGGGTTTCAGACACGGCCAAAGCCGACACCGGAAGGACCGATACGAGCGCGAGAGCGAGGCTTTTTTTGGCTTTTAAGAACATCATGCCCAGGCAGATAACCACAAATAGGCATGACTCGGCACGTTCTTTTTTAAGAGCTGCTAAATGGCTAAATTTTGAGGAGTTTTATGCCTAGGACTAGACTTAAAGTGCTCTCAAATGACAGGCTAATAGCATGAAAAACCTTATCTTCTTAGGCCTCTCTTTAATTACGTTTTCCACCTGGGCCCAGCCGGTCATGCAGTTCAAAGCGGGGAGCGACAGCTACGTCGTGGAAAAACTCACGGATGGACACGGCACAATTTGGGGAGTTGAGTTCATCAATAAAGATCTCATCATCTTCACGGAAAAAAATGGCCGCATTCAGACGCTTGATCTCAAAACAGGCGTGCCACGTTTGCTGCAAAATCTCCCTAAAATTTACGATGCTGGTCAGGGCGGCCTACTCGACATCGCGCTACATCCTGAATTCGCTGAGAACTCATGGGTGTACGTGACCTACGCAAAAAAAATCGCATCGGGCGGTCAAACAACCGCCGTTGCTCGTGCTCGCTTAGATGTGGCGGAAGGTCGTTTTGATAAGTGGGAAGATATCTTCGTCGCGCGTCCGGCGTTCTCGACCTCACATCACTACGGTTCACGGATCGTTTTTGATAAACAGGGTTACATCTACTTCGGCGTGGGTGAACGCGGTCAAGCTGACCTCGCTCAACAGCTGACGGCCCACAACGGTAAGGTCATTCGTTTGTTTGATGATGGTCGCGTCCCTACCGACAATCCTTTCGTCGCAACTCCTGGTGCGCTTCCGGAGATTTGGTCTTACGGACATCGCAATCCACAGGGCCTCTTCTTCGACAAGAAAACCGGCAACATCTACGAGCAGGAGCATGGCCCAAAGGGTGGCGATGAGATCAATCTCGTGGTCAAAGGCAAGAACTACGGCTGGCCGGTGATCACCTATGGCCGCGAGTACTCCGGTGGCCAAGTCGGTCGTGGCGAAACCGCCCGTCCCGGCATGGAGCAACCGCTAAAGTATTTCGTGCCATCCATTGCCCCATCGAGCCTGCTGGTTTACCGCGGAACAAAGCTCAAGATCTTCTCTGACAAATTTGTCTCAGGCGCCTTGGCCTTGCAGCATCTGAATGCCGTCGCCGTCGAAGGGGTTGCCACAGCTTGTGAAGATCGCTTGCTGATGGGATTGAATGAACGCATTCGCGACGTCAAGCAAGGACCGGATGGCTTCGTTTATGTCAGCAGTGATAACGGTCGCATCTACCGCATTCGCGCAGGGAGCCTCTAATGTTTTTGCTAAGACTGACAGTTCTCACCACACTGCTCGCGGCCTGCACTCACGCCACTCTAACCTCTGAGCGGCAGCCAGCGCAGAGTTTGGAGTACCGTTCGTGTCAGCCGATCCAAGAGCAGATGATTCAAGTGCGTGCGGTGGACTTTGGCCGTTTGGAGAAGAATTTTAAGAACGTGAAAGACAACGTCTTTAAGAACCACTGTGCTTCGTGCCACTTCGGCCCTGACGCTTACAAACCGCAGCTCGATGACTACACGGCCGCACTTGAGTATGTGGATTTGAATTCACCAGAACAGAGTCGCTTGTTGCAGGCGGTAGAGAAGGGCACTATGCCGCCCAGCTATCCGCTCACCAATCGTGACAGAGAAGCGGTGGCTTTCCTAAGAGCTTGGGTACTAGACGGCGCCCAGAGGTAGTTAACGGTCGAGGTCGAGGACGACTCGGCCTGCTTGGCCTTCTTCGCGGATGACCTGCACGGGTGTGTCGGTGTTGTTGTAGAACGGGGTGCTCACCGTGCAAGATTCATCCCAGCTCTCAATCTCAACATGAATGCGGCTTTCTTCGCTGGCGTACATCCAGTTCTCTATGAGCACTGAGCGGCGATGGTCAGGGACATGAACATTGCCCAAATGGATGCCATTGCACTCATCCAAGATAACTTGTTCGTTGATTTTTACGGCGGCCTTGAAATCCAGCGGACGTAGGTTCGTTTGTAGGGTCCAGTGAAGCCGCTGTAGGCACTTGCTGCTCCCTCCGCATACCGGGTCTTGTCTGCGAGTTCCGTTGTCTGAATTCGACTGATCAGTGCAGCCAACCAGGGCCGTGGTGAGAAGCAGAGCGCCAAGGAGGGTTTTCATAGAGAGATCCTTTGTGGTGTAGGACCACTTTCTCCAAATAGCCGCTGTAAGTTAACTGACAAAAAGTCTCATTGCCATGGAGTGGCCCACTCCCTTAATATCAGGCTCATTCCCCGTCTATGCCCAGGTGGTGAAATTGGTAGACACGCACGATTCAGGGTCGTGAGCCGCGAGGCGTGAAGGTTCAAGTCCTTTCCTGGGCACCATCTAAAACGTGAGGCGCTATGGGACTCTTTGTATTTCTGCTGGCCAGCACCTTAAGTTTTGCGGCCCCGCAAATTCTTTTCAAAAATCATCGCATCCACACTGTGAGAACCAGCGACAACGTGGGTCTCAAGGTGCTCGAGCTTTTAGGTCCTGGTGCGCGTGCCATGAAATCGGCTCGCCCGATCGTGCTCGTGCATGGCTACACCAACAACTGGAACGGCTGGCACCTCATCGCGGATCAGTATCGCCAAGCAGGGCTGCGCGTTTTCATCGCCAACTGGCGCGGCCATGGCCAGGGGGAACATCGCTCCGTCGTGCTCGATGAGAAGTTCGACACATGCGATGAGCGCTACAGTTTTCACCATCTCGCTACCATCGATGTTCCGACCCTCATCGATTTTGTTTTTGATCTCAGCGGAAAGCAAAAAGTCATTTATCAGTCTCATTCCATGGGCGGGATGATGGCCAACCTGGCCTTCGCGGGTGTGAGCTATAACGAACAGCAAGACGTCGTGGTCTCGACTGCGCTCGGAAAAAGCTACGAGCGTAAAGTCGCTGCCTACATTCCCATCTCCGCGCCGAATTCGTTGGAGTTTAAAGAGTACCCGGGGCTAGATTACTTTGAGTACTGGTTGAATCTCATCGGGATTCACGGAGATCGCTCCGACAACATCGATCTCCCGTTCGACCGCCTTCGCCATGCCCCAGGTTACTGGGTCGTGCGGGCCAATCCCTTGGTGCAGGGTCTCGTGAATCTGCAGAACATGTCGGTGGACGAATACGTCGCCATGCTCGAGCACGGTGTGTCTGATGTGCCACGGGCGTTGAGCGACAGCATCGCGCAAATGCGCAAACTTGGTTACAAGTCAGAAAGCGGCGTGAACTACGAAACGATTAGTCAGCTTCGTTCTCGGGCGAGCTATCACAAAACCCAAATCCCAACCCTCATGATGAGTGCTGACGAAGATGTGCTCGCGCTCTTGGATCAGCAGATCCCCTTGGCGCGTCGTCGTGGCGTAGAGCATGTGGTCTTTAGGGACACTGGCCACTTAGATGTGATTCTGGGAGCAGCAGGCGCCAACGCGATCGTTCAGCAGACCTTAGGTTTTTTGCAGCAACTTCATGGGCCATGAGGTCCGTCTACTGGGTGAGAGACGATCTTCGTCTTACCGACAACGCATGCCTGACCGAGTTTGCTCAGGATACTTCTTCAGGACTTCTGGTTTGGACTCCTTCGAAGTCTTTTCTGCGTGCCGGCCCGAAGCGACGCTCATTCATTCTTCAATCTCTCAAGCATTTCGCTCTCGCTGTGGACGGACGCGGTGGCAAGCTCCTGCTCCTTAATGGTCAACTAGAACGATTCATTCAGCAAAACAACGTTGCGCGGGTTTTCTTCACAACGGCGACCACGACAGAAGAGCAGCAAGAGGAAGCATCCCTCAGGCAAGCGACCACTGCCCAGCTTCTCGGCGTGCAACAGAATAGTCTTCTCGCTGACCGAGACCTGCCGTTCAAGGTGCAAGATTTACCAGACGTTTTCACCAATTATAGAAAAATCGTCGAGCCACAAGTGAGCGTTCGACCCATACTCGCGATTCCGAAGAAACTTCCGGTGGCCTGGGTGTATGAGCTAGACGGTTTGAGTGAGTTTCAAACAGAAGACTTCGTTGCATGTCATCCCCAGATTCTGCCAGGCGAAGCGGCAGGCCTTGCGCGCATCGAAGAGTATTTCTGGGAGCTCGATCGCTTAAAATGCTACAAAGAAACTCGCGACGGCATGCTCGACTGGCAAGACTCCAGCAAGCTCTCTCCATGGCTCTCCATCGGCGCACTTTCGCCGCGAGAAATCTACCGACAGATCAAACTTTACGAAGCCGAGCGCGGAGCGAATGCATCGACCTACTGGCTCACCTTCGAACTCCTCTGGCGCGATTACTTTCGTCTCGTCGCACAGAAGCGTGGTGCGAAACTCTTCACCCAGCGAGCACTCAGTGAACTTTCGCTCGCTGAGAAGCGAGAACGCTTTGTCGCTTGGTGTGCCGCTAAAACGGGCGACGACTTCGTCGATGCCAACATGACCGAACTCAACCAAACGGGCTGGATGTCCAATCGGGGCCGGCAAAACGTCGCGAGCTACCTCGCGAAAACGCTGCAGGTTCCCTGGCAATGGGGGGCGAGTTACTTCGAAGAGCAGCTCATCGATTATGATCCAAGCAGTAACTGGGGCAATTGGGCGTATCTGGCCGGAGTGGGGCAGGACCCGCGCAATCGGATTTTTAATACCCAGCTGCAGGCCTCGCGGTATGACTCCGATGGCAGCTATCGCCGTAAGTGGAAGACCTAGAGGTAGCTGCGAAGCGTTTCAAGCCACGGCCGATACCAATCGGGCTTGGGTTGGCCTGCAAACGCGCCAGTGACCTCCAGCATTTCTACCTCAATGATTTGACGGCCTTTAGCAGTATGATCATCGAGAGACAGCAAGCGATGAGTTTCCTTGGCCACCGGAAAGCTACGTGCCAAAGCCAGCGCTTCGTTCGTATGAAAGGGAAGTGGATTTTCTGGCGTTGGACTGGTGCTAATCACACACTGAAAGTAATCATGATAATAGGTGAGCTCCCGTGGGGATTCCTCACCGCAGTCGATGAGTTGCAAGAACGCAGCCTTGATGACCTCTGGCAACGTTTCTCGCTTGGGTAGCTTTTCACGTAAAATGCGCAGGAAGCGTTCGTGCTTGTAAAGACCCAAGCCTTTCGCTTGGGCATGGTCCTTGAACCAAAATCTTTTTCGGATCATTCGGGCCGTCTCGTAGATCGGTGCAAGTTCCTGCTTGAGAGCAACCAGCCTTGTCCATGAGGCATCAGTGTAGATCTCAGCTTCACCCAGCCATGGATAAAAGCAGCGGATCAGCTTCATTTTTTTTTGGATGCCCTCAAGTTTCGATTCGTTACTCTCGTCGGTGATGATGGCCACATCAACATCGCTCCACAGCGCACTAAAGTACTTTGGAGTCAGCACGCTGTTACGAGGTTTCACACTTGTTTGAGACGGCAACAAGAGTCTTAGGATGGGTATGAAAACAACTAAATGAAACCGTCGAACGAGTTCATTGAGCATTAGACGTATGCACCTTAAACTGCGTGATGAGAGCACTCTTTCCCTGCTCCATCGTGCTGAGAGTGATTGGAGCACGGTTAATCACTTTGAGTCGGATGGTGTTGGGCCCTGATCGGAGCTGGACGGCCTGCTTGCTGTTGTTCACGTAGATGGTGATGGCCCTTGGAACATGGATGACCAGCTCGGCCATCATCATCTTTCCGCGAGTAGGATAAGGAGTATCTCGCTTGTATTTCGAAAGCGTGATGAAACTGAAGCGATCCGTCTTCTTCACTTCATTCGTAAGCAGGCCTGAGATGACATGGTTAAGATTTTTCGTCAGCGGAGAAAGGATTTTAGTAATGTCAGTGCGCTGTGGATTGACCACGTGTAAAGAAGGAGGAGCAGCATGGCCGCCGGCCCTAGCATAGTTCCAGGCCGTCATTATTTCCATGAATTGAAGCAGCCCAGGGCTGAAGGCAAACGTTGCAATCTTTGTGTTAAAGCGGATACGGGCCTGCTCGTGATCTATGTATTTGCTGGAGTTCGTTTCGTGAAGTCGATAGAGAGTCAATGGCAACGGGCAAATACTGTAGCTCGCACCCTCGGCTGTCGCCCGCATAAGAAATTCTTGGTCCTCGCGACCAAAGAGCTTCTCATCAAAGCCAGCCGTTTTTAGATAAGCTTCGCGTCTCATGCAAAAGTTGGCATCACCGATAAGGTTGCTAAAAAGATTCATGCCCAGAGATTCCCCCACTGGAATCCAGTAGTGCAGGGGCTTGTTATCTAGAAACGCCATAAACGGATAAACGATAATGTCAGAGCCGGTTGAGCTTGCGACCGTTTGAAGCGTTTTGATCTGCAGGGGAACCATGAGATTGTCGTCATCGCAGAACACGAGATAGTCACCACCTGCTTCTCGCGCCAAGTTATTCCGTGCGTGGGACGGTCCTCGTCGTGACTTGCCGTAGATCACACGTAAAGGAAGCTCAGGGAAAAGGCGCGGCAAAGACTTGAGGTATCTCAGGGTGGCCTTGTCATTGGAGGCATCGTCGTAGATTAACACTTCAGCGGGAGCTTGCGTTTGGGTCTGGATGGATTTGAGCAGGTCCGACAGGAAGGCATGACGATTGCGGTGAGGGATGCAGACCGACATCTTAGGCGCCGATTGACCAAGATTTTTTTTAACGACGAGAGGGATGCTGTCGAAGTCTCGTATCCACTCCGTGAGAATCTTTTTGGCCTTATTCTTATTCACCACAGCAGGACGGCTGCGGAAGGCTTTTTGAAGAGCGCGGGCCAGCTCTTTAGGTGAATTTGTTGCGAAGTCAGCTTTACGAGTACCGGCAAGTTGCTTAAGAACCTCTTCGAAGGCAGGAATGCGAGAACAGATGAAGGGGATCTTCTCTAGCAAGCACTCAACCAATGTGAAGCCCATGGTCTCTTCGCGGGAGGGCAACACGACGAGGCAGTTACGCTGCTTGATAAACTCAATGGCTTCATCACGATTTTTCCCATTGATAATCTCAAGTGGAAAATGATGCTTGAGCATCCAGCGTTCAAGGAACGGCTGAGAAAACTCGCCGGCAATGTGTCCATACGAACCAACGAGGCATACGCGAAAGCCGCTCCGGAAAATTTGCTCCCGCATCAGCAGAATAGCAGCGAGGAACTCTTCGATGCCTTTTCTCGTTTCTAAGCGCCCAAAGAAACAAATCGTTTTGCGTGCTTGTTTGGTTGTCTTAACGGGGGACTCTGTGGCGGCGCCAAAGGGGAAGAGTCTCGTCGTTGAGGGTTTGGTTGCATCAAAGAAGCCCGTTTTGATGGCGATATTTTTTGCGTGTTGCGTACTGAAAAACACATGGTCCGCCATCGTGACAGACTTCTTTTCGATAAACTCAACGGAAAGATCTTCCAGTCGGGTAGGCAGCCCGTTGTTGTATTTGACATGCCATGAGGTTGGGCCATGGAACATTGTCCAGAGGCGTGTTTTTTGAAAACTAAGGCCAGCCTCTTTAGCGGAGAAGCAGTAATGACCTGGGCCATGCATGTCAGGGAAAATAATCGTCGTAAACTTTTCGCTGCGAAGATGCAGGTAAACAGCAAAAGCTATTTTTACCTCTGTCTGGCCACAATCAATACGCAGGGTCGGATTCTTCAGAGAAACGAGTTTTACACCCATCGTTAAATAGAAGGCCTGCCAATAGTTGAAGAGGTGTTCGTCGGGAACATTCTGGTTGGCAAAAAGGAGTGTGACATCCTTCTTATGAGAAGCGAGCTCTTTGGCGAGTAGGTACACTGATGTCCCTACACCACCGTTTTGCACAGGGCCCATGACGTCTGAGGTGACAATACAAATCTGTTCTTCCATGACTTATGATACTTAAAAGCCTCGATTTGACAAAGGTTTGCCCGCTACTCCCTTGCATCTTAAGCAACAAAACTCCAAAATCGATGGATGATCTCTCAGCTCAAAAAAGATTTCTCCCTTTCGGCCGTGGTCGCTGGCTTCATCGTTCTCTTGGTGGGAATCACCAGTTCCGGTGTCTTGGTTTTTCAAGCGGCGCGTTCTTTCGGCCTCGATGCCCAAGGCGCCAGTTCTTGGCTGGGGTCCCTGTGTCTTGGTATGGGGCTCGTCGGATGGGTGCTTTCTTTGCGTTATCGCATGCCCGTGCTGCTCGCGTGGTCAACGCCTGGGGCAGCTCTCTTGGCGGGAGGGCTCGCTGGAGTCAGTCTCGCTGAAGTCACCGGCGCTTTTCTTTTTTCTGCGTTGCTCATTTTTCTTTCCGGCATCACCGGTCTCTTCGAAAAGATCATGAATCGCATTCCTATGGGACTGGCCTCGGCACTTTTGGGTGGCATCTTGTTGAAGTTTTGCCTGGAGACTTTCCTGTCTCTTAAATCACAACCGCTGCTGGTTGGGGCCATGCTGCTGGCCTACCTCGCGGGTAAAAAATGGAAGCCGCGCCTGACAATGCTCTTTGTGCTGGTCGCTGGCATTCTCACCGCCGCCGCCATCGGTGAGTTGCAATTCGCGCAAATAAAAATCGCTCCGACGACTTGGAGCTTCGTGGCGCCTGAGTGGAACTGGTCCGTGCTGTTGAGTGTGGGGTTCCCTTTGTTTGTGGTCACCATGGCCTCGCAAAACTTGCCCGGCTTCGCCGTCATGCGTGCCAATGGCTTTCATGCCCCAGTCTCAAGTCTCATGACGTGGTCGGGGGCGATGAATCTAGTTACAGCGTGCTTCGGCGGCTTTGCGATTAATCTGGCGGCCATCACCGCGGCCATTGCCATGGGGTCGGAGTCACATCAGGATCGCGAAAGACGGTATGTCGCCGGTGTGGTCTCGGGTGTGTTGTATATAATTGTAGGATTAATGGCGGGCTCTGTGACCTCGCTCTTTGCTGCTTTTCCTTCCGAGATGGTCATTGCGATTGCGGGACTCGCGCTCTTGAGCACTACCGCCAACTGCCTGCAAAGTGCACTCGAGGATGCGCGCCACAAAGAAGCGGCCTTTATCACGTTTGCTGTGGCGGCTTCAGGGTTGAGTCTGTTGGGCGTGGGATCGGCGTTCTGGGCCATCTCTGCGGGGGCACTGACTCAGTTCTTGCTTGGCGAAAGAAAGAGTAACGGCGCAGGCTAGATGTTGGCCCGGTAGCGACGGATCGCCTGGCACTGCTCTTCATTCAATTCACCGGTGTGAGCTCGCGGTGCATCGGAAGACGTCATGAGATTTCCCACGATCATGTTATGTCCCGTGACATCGCCGATGACGTGCACGAGTTCGTGGGCGAAGGTGCTGAAGGTCGCGGTGTACTCTCTCCGGAGCGGATCACGTTCGTGCTTTTCGGTGAGGAAGAAGATGTCTTCCAAGGGCCCGTGGTCAATGCCGAGACGACTCAGGCCCCTGACCGAGGTTTGTGGGAAAGCGCCGGCATCTTGGTAATAGGGTCGATGGCCAAACAAGACACCTAAGGGTCTTTGTGCCGGCAGCGCCGGGTCAGTGAGAAATCCGAGCTCCGGGGCCCCGGCGTACGGGTTGTTCACTCTCATCAACACTTCCGCCGCAGCCGTCACCCTCACGCGGGTGAGTTCCACGGGATACATCCTCACGTCACACTTCGCCAGAATCTTCGCGGTTTTTTCCAGGTGCTTCTGGATGACCGCAGTGTCGTCCCAGGCCGATCCGCTCTCAACCACTAGCGACAGGGGAATGGCCTGCAAGCGCGACATTTCTGGGCCTTGGAAAGGAAAAATTTCAGTCGGAGACTTCACCTCAAATAGAGGTGTCGCCTGAACTTGTGAAATCGCTAAGAAAATAAACAGGAGGGTCAGCATTCCTTCAGTCTAAGGTCGAAGGTCGGTTGGAACCACTCACCCTGTAAAATGGTAAGGAGGGGGACACCCTCCTTAACCCTGGAGACTAAAGCTTAAACTCATCGTGCCCGAGTTTGCGAAGCTCTTTGGCGGCTTCAAGGGCACTCAAAGCTGCGGCAGCATCAGCACGCGAGATGGCGGCTTCTGCGTCTTTCATCACGACCAACAGCTGCGCGGTCAAATCCAGGTAGCGCGCGACGGCCACGTCGCGGTTAGGGAAGGTCGAGAGATCCGGCAAGATTGTGGCCGACTCTTCAACAAGTTTTACCAACTGGCGAGCGCTCGACAGTTCCGCTGCGCCGACTTTTCCTTGGGCGACTGATTTGCCCAGGGCCTTAAAGATGTTTCCCATCTCTTCCATGACAACCTTGAGTTCACGAACGTCATCAAAAGCCTGGGCCTTGGGGGTGAAGCCGACGAAAGCAAGAAGAGCAGCAAGTAAGATCGATTTCATTTTTGTTTCTCCATTTTACGATTCACTGATTTGAGGTTTTGTAGGTATTCGACCAGGGCCGCACGATCTTCGTCGGTGAGCTTCGCCGTTCCGTTGCGAATCACGCGGTACATCTCGCCACTGACTTCTCCACCATCGGGCGTTTCACCGGTTGACAGAAAAAGGTCCCAATCTTCGGTGGTCCAAAGACCAAGGCCTGCATCTGGATGAGGGGTGATGTTCCCTGCGATCTCTTTTTCACCATAGACAGCGCCCGCCATCCACTGACTGGTTTTGAGGCCGCCGAGCTTGTTGCGAGGGGTGTGACATTCAGTGCAGTGGAACGCGGCTTCGGCCAGGTAGGCGCCGCGGTTCCAACCCTCGGTGCGCATGACCTTGGGACGGAATTCACCTTGGTACTTGAACGTGCGCTTTTCCCCGGCGGTGAGAAATTTCTGTTTGAAGTTGAGCTTGCGCCAGAAGTACATCAGTTTACGCTGGTTGAGAGGGAAATTAATCTCGTGAGGTTTTGAGGCCACCGCTTGCGGAGCCAGAGTGTTGAGGTACGCCCGAATGGCGAGAACGTCGCTGTCGGTGAGCTTGGTGTAGGCACTGAACGGGAACGCCGGATAGTAGTACTGATTCTTGGGTGAAATCCCACGCTTCACGGCCTTGATGAAATCCTCATCACTCCAGCCGCCGATGCCAAACTTCGGATCGCTCGAGATGTTCGGACCGTAGAATGTTCCAAAGGGTGTCGCAATTTTTACGCCGCCAGCAAGAGGAGCGTTCCGATCCGCCGTGTGGCAGTTCAAGCAGCCGGCCGACTGGGCCATGTACTTGCCATGCTCAATCACCGTCACTGAAACGGGTTGGGCAGAGGCAGCTGTCAGGAGAGACATCAAAAATAGTATAATCATTGAGTCCCTATCCCACGGAAATTAAGCCTCCGGCCAAAGAAATGCTTGGCCGTTGAGGCCTTGCTCTTCACAGCTGTAAAACTTACAAGGTCATTGTTGTTGCAGCAGTGAGAGTAAATTTCACCCACCGTGCCCCTGCTCGCCACGAAATGGTGTAAGTTCCCATCGTTCATTATTAAAAAAAGGAATCCTATGAAAAAGCTCATGTCTTTGGCCCTTCTCGCTACGCTCGCTTCTTGCGGAGGCTCGGGCGGCTCTTCTAAAGGTATCGACCCCCAGCGTTTCCAGGACGCGGCCCTCAGTGTAGAGCGCGGCTTGGTGTCCATCGAATCGAAGACGGGATCGGATGTGAGCTTTGATGTGGACGCTGATGGGAACGTTACGATGACCACCGAAGCTGAGAATTCGGAAATGTACTCGGTGATCCTCAAAATCGAAGGGACGAAAATCTACAAGTACGTCGAGGACAGAAATCTGCTGACCGGGGACGTGGATAAGAGTGTGGAAGTTGACGACGTGTCTGCCGAAACTTTGGGTGAGGCTTTGAAACTGCCGGGCGCGAGCTTGAACGGTAGTATTTTCACCTTGAACGCCACTCAAGATTGGGACTTCGAAGTCAGCGAGAATGCTTCGGTGACGTCAAAGCTGAATTTTAACGTGCGCGTTGATCTGAACGCCTTTCATTGCTCGGAAACTTCAACGCTCCGTCAGCTTGATCTGAAGCTGACACAAAATGGCGTGGTCACCAGCGCTCCCGACACGCAGACCAATTCAACAACCAAGTGCGAAGCGGCTTTGAGTTCTGCAGCACTTAAGGCGTTGGATTTGAGCGCGATCACGTACTGCGAAGAGAGCACGACAGAAGAAGACGAGATGAACTGTGAAACTCGAGATATGGAATTTCTGACTGACGATATCATCTAGATGAAAATCGACCTGAAATTAAAAAGCCTCCGTAAGGAGGCTTTTTTATTGCTTAGATATTTACGGACAAGCGGTCCCCGCCGCCCTGAAATTATTAGTCGGCGTGCGCATTTATTCTCGAAACCGTGTATGTTCTCCGGGCACAAAATTCAAACTGAGGAACCTTATGAAAAAGCTCATGTCTTTGGCCCTTCTCGCTACGCTCGCCTCCTGCGGCGGCTCCGGCGGCTCTTCTAAAAGTATCGATCCCCAACGCTTCCAGGAAGCTGCCCTCAGTGTAGAGCGCGGCCTGGTGTCTATCAAATCGACGAAGGGAACGAGTCATCGCTACTACGGTAGCACTGAGGGGAACTATTCCGTAAGTATTGGTCCAGAAGAGTCAGAAGACTATTCAGTGATACTTAAGATCGAAGGAACGAAGATTTACAAGTATTTAGAAGAAAGAGATTTATTAGAAGGGACTGTTCAGAAGAGCGTTGAAGTCGTGGACTTCTCGTCAGCCACCCTGAATGAAGCGTTGAAATTGCCAGGCGCAAGCTTGAACGGCAGCATCTTCACACTGAACATGACTGAGGATTCTAATTTTGAGTTGGGAGACAATGCTGTTGCCTCGTCAAAGTACGATCTCAAGATGAGAGTTGATCTCAATAATTTCCATTGCTCAACCACGTCTTCAATTAGTGAGTACAATGTAAAGTTGACTCTAAACGGTGTGGTCACGAGAGCGGGTGATGCCGGCACTACTTCAGCCACCAAGTGCGAAGCGGCTCTGAGCTCTGCGGCACTCAAGGCGTTGGATTTGAGCGCGATCTCTTTCTGTGAAGAAAGCACGACGGAAGAAGACGAGTGGAACTGTGAATCTCGCAATATGGAGTTCCTGACTGACGATCTGATCTAGACGAAATTCGATCTGAAATAAAAAAGCCTCCGTAAGGAGGCTTTTTTTTTGACTTAGAATTTGCCGGGAAAGCGTTCTTTCTTTTCGGCCTTCATCGACTTCTTCGCTAGGTAATCCTGCAAAGAACTTAAGTTGCCCACCCGACGCTCGCGCGTGCGTGGTTTCTTTTCTTCTGGCATTTTCTCAGTGGCGTCCATGCGAACCGTCACCGGGCCGCCCATGGGGATCGCCGGAGCCGCTTTCATGGTGCGGCCATCAATGATCTGACCTTTAAGAGCTTTGATCGCAGCTTGCGCTTCAGCGGGGTTGCTCATTTCAACAAAGGCCATGCCTTTGGACGTTTGTGTTTCTTGATCCATGACGAGTTTGACGTATTTCACTTCGCCGAACTCCGACATCAAGCGCTTGATGTCAGCGCGATCGCGGCGGTAGCTCAAGTTGCTGAGGTACACAGTGCTCTTGCTGTTATCAACATAACCGCGCGGAGGGATGGCCTTGGTAGGCTTCATAGACTTGGGAGCTTTCACAGAAGATGGTGTTTTCATGAGGGCTTGATAGCACACCGCATGGCGCACTGCCAAGAGGTCTAACGCTCGAGAAACAGCTGGGTCCAGTAAAGTCCACCACTGGAATTGCGGACAAAGCCCAGGCCCATATGGGTGGCGCGCGGGTTTTCCATGTTCTCCCGGTGGGCAGAGGAGTTAAGCCAGGAATTAAACACAGCTTGGGGGGAGACCTGGCCACGGGCGACGTTCTCGCCACACCAGTTACCGCCGCCTAAGGCACTGCGGGCCGCCGAGCAGCGAGTGGAGAAGCCGGTGTGTCCGAAGCCCACGTCACCTTCGGCCATCTTGAGGCTATGGCCACGGGCGATGTCACTCATGTCATCGTTTTCAGTGAGAACATCTAGTCCCTGGGAAGAGCGGTGAGCGTTGATGAGACTCATGAAATCGTTGGTCCAGGCCACTTCTTCGGCCGTACTGCCTGGGGTGAGCTTGGTGTTGCCCCCGCCGGAAGAATCGCTTCCACAGCTAGTGAGCATCAGGAGCATGGTCAGCAAAAGTGTCTTCATAGATCTATTTTCAGGGCAAAGCCTCCTCACGTCAAAGCGTTGGGCAAAACCGGATTCAAAGAGACAAGTTTGATAATAATTACAAGCAGTGCGGCCGGTTTTCTGGAGTAATGATAGAAAGCCGTATGAAAAAAATTGCCTGGCTGATTCTCTGCTCTGTGAGCCTCTTCTCCCACGCGGAGACCACTGTCCGCTTCGGAGGATACATCAGTCCGAGTTCGATCAACTCGCTGCTCGCGAAGATCTCAAAAGCACTTGAAAAAGATTCGGTCGTGAACGTCGAGCTTTCTTCCGAAGGTGGCGAGATCGCCGCCGCCCTGAATTTCGTGCATAGAGCACCAGGCCTCGGTGGCACCGTCAACACACTGGTGCGCTCGTCCTGTGAGTCGGCCTGTACCATCATGTTCACCGGCGGATTCGAGAGGCTTGCGACGTCGTCGGCCCAGTTTGGTTTTCACGCCCCAGCGATTGCCAGTCGTGTCCCGCAGGGTGTGTCTCGAGAAGCCGTTCTCCAGCATGCACGCGATCGTTGGATGGACGCCATCGGTGCTGTTGATGGGCGCGCGGTTTCTTTGATCGAATCTCGCGGCATGCTCAACGATGAAGAGATGAGCTACTTGCGCGGACGTGATCTTACTTCGGGGTATGTGACTCGGATCATCAGATGAGCAACGATCCGCTTCACGGCAAAACCCTCGAATTCATCTTGAATGAGTTGGTGGCGCACTACGGCTGGGATGAATTAGGATTTTTAGTGGAGATCCGCTGCTTTCAATTCGAGCCGAGCATCAAATCAAGTTTGAAATTCTTGCGAAAGACTCCCTGGGCCCGCACCAAGGTCGAAAGTCTTTATCTGATGTTGCTGAAAGACGCTAAGAAAGATTCCCACACACCTGCGTAGCGAGGATCGATGATGATGGCGTTGTGGCCATCGCGTTCAGGTCGTTGACTCATAAAAATCTGCCCTGAGAATCCACGCTCAAGTGTACTGTTTATCATCGTTACCTCTCCACGGGCTTCGCCCACCAGCAACTTCATAACGCCGACATGTTCGCGGCTATCGAAGTAATCCGTCTTATGAAGAAGAGCTAAGTAGCGACTCGGGTCTGTGGCGCCCGCTTGTGTGGTCCAGGCGGCATAACCGAACTCCGGCATGTACGCAAAAGGGCCGCCGCTCAAGAACACACCGTGAACTGCAAACATCTTTGAGAGATAGGCCGCGTGACAGGCCCCTTGCGAGTGACCATAGAGGACGATCTTGTCCCAGGCCGGTTGATTATTTTTCCAGAAGCGCCCCCAGCGCGCAGGATCTTTTTGCACGAGAAACTTCAAGGCGACTAAGAGGCGAGGCAAAACCGCATCGGCTTGAGTGATGTTCACCTCATAGCTGACTTGCTCACCGAACACGAGCTCGCGCTGATAGTTGTCGTAGCACTGCGGATTCGTCGAATGCTTGCAGACCGTGGGGACGACACCATTCGGGTAATCAATGCCGAGTTTGTGGTAACCCATTTTGATAACAGTTTCACCGAAGGGGACGAGGCCGTGGGGTTCGGCGCCGGTGCCATTGATGGAAATCAGCAACAGTCCATTGCCGGCATCTTCTGGCCAGAGTGCCTGGTGGGGCCCTTTCACTTGTGTCATGCCCGGCGGAGTGAAGCGAAGTTCACCGGCCCAGGCATTGAAGCACAAAAGGAAAAGGAGAGCGTACTTCATCGAGCGGCCTTCTTGATCGTAAAGACTGTGCTGTCTTCGGATTTGAGGTAAGAGGTGAAACCGGTGTCGCTCAATTCTTTGGCGGTGAGAATCTGGGTCGTCTCATTCAAAAGATCGCGCACTTCATACTTCGCCGCAGTCCCTGGCAAGAGTGTCGCTTTGATCTTCAATTTGATTTCCTGAGCATTCCTTTGCGAGGTCTTCACCGTGATCCACGTCATGCTGGCATCCCGACGAGCAAACGCGGCCACCTTTTTGGCGGAAGCATCAATGCCGATCATCGGCGTGACGTTCTGTTCTGCGAGAAGAGCACGCAAGAAGGCACGGTGATTTTGTGTGTCGATGTCGTGGTAGTGGCTCATGTTGTAGCCGTCAAAGAAGAGGGAGCCGATCTGAATCAAGTTGCCACAGCGATAACCGACGATCTTGTCGTTTTGATAAAGGATGCCTTGGCATCCATGGGCACGGTTTCCGAGATCATAGGTGAACATCGGAGAGGCCACCACCAGACCGATGGCCTTCGCACCCGCGGTGCCTTTAGGAGCAAGACGTCCTTGCCCATCGAGGAAGTAGGTTAGAGTCTGGCGCTTATTGTCGCCTTTATAGGAGGCCGACAGGCGCGAGCTTTCCGTCAGCTGGCGAGCGGCATTGTCCCCGAGGAAATTCACCACCGTTTGGCCACGTTCAAGCGCGCGACGCAAAGTCGTGATAGTTCCGGTCGCATTCACATCGCTATCGATGTGAAAGAGAATTTTCGACGAATCAAAATCCGTCGCTTGATTGATGTCCCCGTGGAGCACACGTGGGTGAAGGCCTTCGTTTTGCAGAAGACCCACGAGTCCCGCAGCCCAGTCGGCCGATGTGAGGATGTTATCAAGCAGGGGCTCGAAAGATGGATTGTGCATCTCGGAGTCTTTCACCAGCGCGACTTGATCAAACGCGTTCGTTGAGCGAGCGAGGAAGTCCGCGTGCGGACCGAAGAGTTTTTCGCCCATCTTTTTGACGACATCAAAATGCTCTTTCTTTTCAGCATCAGCACCCAAAGGAGCGTCGAAGTAGAGTTTGTGTTCTTGCCCAAAGGATCCGAATTGCACCAGATCACGTGCGTTGAAGCCGATCAAAAGTTTCTGATCGACGCGCGCTTGCAGCTCACCCCAAAATGCATTTGAGAGAAGATGCGCATCGATGCGGGAAAAGCCCATCTCTTTGCGAAGCTCTTCGTAGATCGGCAAGACCTGGCCGCGCGCCCACTCCACGCCCCAGTTGTAACCTTCGTTGAAGTAGTAGATGAAGAGGGCCTTCATGCCGTGGCCTGAAGTCGTGAGGTAGGTTTGCTGACGTGACTCATCTGACACGTCGATGCCTTTCCACCAGCCGCCCTGAATCTCCGGACCGAAAACCCATTCTTGTTTTGACTTCAGGTACATGTCGCTGGCCTCATCGGCCGCAAGGACATCCAGGTCAGACTTGAAAGGTTGGTTGTGGAGCGTTTTATCCGGAGTCTCAAACGTCTTCGGGTAAAGATTCACGGTCATCATGCCTGTTTCTCCAGGCATGTTGCGGTAGCGGTAGTTCGGCAGCATACCGTTGTTAGGAGCGTTGTAGCTTTCAGCGAGAGTGAAGAGAACTTCGGGTTCTTTCACGCCAAGGGCTTCCCAGATGCCGCGGATTTTTCGGAGGTAATCAAAGATGCTGTAGTCCTGGAAACGATACCAGTCTTGGTCTTCCGCGCGGTTTTTGTTGAACATCGTCGGCGCTTTCACGGCCGACCAACTTGCCCATGTTCTGCCGTGGGCGCGATTCAAGGCCCCGATGTCAGCGTAGCGAGACTTCAGGAAGTCTTGGTAGCGACCCATGGCGCGCGGCCCGTAGTCGTGGTTGTAGATCGATTGCCACTGAAAATTGGTTTCGTTGTCGATCTGCATGAACATGATCGGTTTGCCCGCACCCATTTTGTCGGCGAGCACAAAACGATGGAGGGTCTCGAACCAGATTTTAGTGTGACGGAGCAAATCCGGATTATGGTAGTCGTAGAGTTTGGTTTTCCAACCCCAGGACGTCTGCATGTGGCTCTCAGGATACTTCTCATGGAACCACTGAGGGATGGCACCGAAACCGAGGAAGCCCCATTCCGCGTTGATGTAAGGCCCCGGACGAACCATGATGCGCTTGATGCCACGCTCGTCGATCATCTTGAAGAATGTGTGAATGTCGCGTGAGGGGTAGTCCGCGTTTCCATCATTGTCCTGATCGACAGTTCCATTGAAATCGAATTTGCCTTCTGCGTATTCATGGAAGTCCCAAGGGATGTAGAAGCTGATGGCATTCATCTTCGCTTCCACCATGCGATCAAGCGCTTTGGCCCAATGATCGAGGACTTTTTCACGTGGAACGTTAGGGCCGTAACCGCCGCGCAAGCGGAAGTACTGAAGTTCAGCACCAAACAGCATCGGTTGCTTAATGCCATCAACAACGAGTTGGTGGTCTTGGATGGTGACTGTGCGAGAAGCGGCGAAAAGATTGAGCGAGAGGAGAAAAAGGCCGATGAAAAGTTTCATAGGAGCTCACCTTAAAAAAAGAGTATGACCGAGCGAGACTACTCTGATTCTTGGGGGGCTTGCAAAGAGAAGTTCGAGACAGGTGTTAGCGGCGTGGAGACAGAAAACAGCGGTCATACCAAGAGATGTATTCCGCCATGCGTTGCTTCCAGTAATTATCATCGTGTCGGCCATCGGTGAGATCTACATCCAGCTTGTCACCGCGGTTCGTGCTGTAACCAACTCTTGCTAACTCTTGTTTGAAAAGTCTTGCTTGGCGCAAGAACAGCGGGTCGTCCTGTTTTCCGATGTCGATCCAAATTTTTTGCAAAGGAATTTGGCGACGATCAACGTAGTTTTTGATGAGTGACATCGGGTCACGTAACGAAAATTCAGCACGAGTTCCAAAGGCCAAGGGAAATTGTTGAGATGCTGAAGCGTAGTCGCGAACTACGATGCTATGGCCAGCGGCGCAGCGGAACATGCCTTGGGAGTTGAGTCCCAGTTGGAAGGCGCCGTTGGAGCCCATGGAGATGCCAGCGATCATGCGATTCTCAGGGAGGATACCCACGAAATATTTAACTTCCAGCGCCGGGATCATTTCTTTGAGAAGCATGTCGGCCCAAGGAAGACCGCGCACTTCGTTGACCCAATAAGTGTCACGATTGTCCACGCGGCCACTGAGAGCAATCACGGCGAAAGGACGCCCGCCATTTTTCACGTGGGCCTCAAGCATTTTCGCGCCATCAACTTCCAAGAACTGGCGGGGAGAGCCACCGCGGCCATGGAGAAAGTAAACGACCGGAGTGGGATGACGTCCGCTGCTGGTTGGAATCATCGCCCAATAGGGCACGTCTCGTTTCACCATCTCAGAGCGAAAAACACCTTCAGTGATCGTGAAGCTTGACCGCGCCTGGGCCACCGAGAGTGTCCACAGAATGAGAAGTGTTGAAAATATCAGCGATGACTTGGTCATGAGAACAAGTTTTTCCATAGGTTAAACGGCCCGTCACTAAAATAGAGCAAAGCCTATGCCGGCCTGGACTTTTGAGAAGTTAGGGCCGATCCCAAAGATGCCGCAATGATACACCCCACTGCGAGTAACTCGAGAGGGCCGAGAACCTCTTTCAAAAAAAGCCACCCCATCAGAGTCGCAATGGCAGGTTCAAGGCTCATGAGAATGCTAAAGGTGTTGGCGCGCAGACGTTTGAGGGCGATCATCTCCAGCGAATAGGGAATGGCGCTGGAGAAAATTCCTACCAGCAATGCAATCCACATGACAGAGGGTTGCCATAAACCTAATCCACGATCGACGAGTCCGACGGGGAGTGCGACCAACATCGCGACCACCATTCCCAGCGCCGCCGCTCGTCCACCATTCAAAGCCGCGCCAGCTTTTTGTCCATAAATGATGTACCCGGCCCAGCAAGCACCGGCGACCAGTGCCATGATGATGCCGAAAGGATCGAGTTGCGAATCGGTGATCGGAAAGAGCATGACCAGCCCGACGCCTGCGAGTAGCGCCCAGATGAAATCTCGTGGGCGGCGTGAGGTAAAAATCGCCACGCTCAATGGCCCGGTAAATTCCAAGGCCACAGCAATGCCTAGCGGAATGCGCGCCAACGCTAAATAAAATGTAACGTTCATCAAACCCAAAGCAAGGCCATAGGGAAGAACGAGTTTGAGTTCTTGGCGGGTGATTCTTTTGCGCCAAGGGCGCCAGACGAGCACCAAAATAAGGGCGGCAATCAGCAGGCGCCAGGTGGTCGCACCAGTTGGCCCTAATATCGGGAAAAGCCCTTTGGCCATGGAGGCACCAAACTGAACTGAGGCCATGCCAATGAGAAGTGTGATGATAGCGAGAGGCATGGTTGAGTTTTGCACGTGCCTCGCACTGCGACAAGTGAATAAAAAAATACAAATCAAAACCTCTACACCCTATTAATAGTTAGCGGCGTTAACTATTATCCTGCCTACTAGTGAACTTAATCAGCGTGCACAGAAACAAGTTTCTGAAGCGCTTTCGCTCCTCCAAAAAGTGTTCTCTCCAACTCGCGAGATAGGTTTATGACATTCATCGTTGCTTTGATCTTTTGTTCAGTGGCTTCGGCAGTGACGCCCGATGGGCTTCGCCATCTGCATGATTTGGCACTCAAGCAGTCGGAGACAATCAAGATCGCTGATTCGAGAGAGAAGCAGGCCGATCAACGCAAGTCTCGGGCCGGCGGAACGCTGCTGCCCTCAGTGACGGCGCGCTATAACTACACCGAGATCGATCCTCTGCCGGGCGCAGACTCTGCTTTCAGACGGATCAACCAGTATTCTGCATTGGTAAACCTCAACCAGCCGATCTACCGTGGGGCCGCCTATCCGGCGTACTCGTTCACAAAAATCGATCTCGAGCTTCAGCAGCGTTTGCGCGAGCAAGAGGGTCTTGGTCTTTGGCAAACGACCACGGAAGGTTATTACAATCTGTGGATGGCAAAAAACGATCTCGCCAACATTAAGAAGCTTCGCGAGTTCAGCGAGGAACGCGCGAAAGAATTGCGGGAACGTGTACGAGTCGGTCGCTCTCGCAAAGGTGAGTTGATGCAAGCCGAAGCTCAGCTATCATCGGTGGATGCGGATGTGGCACGCGCGGAAAATGCGCTGCTTGCTGCGCAGGAGCGTGTGAACTTTTTGGCCGGGACCGATTACGTCCCTGCGTACGGAACACTACCTGAAGGACTGAGCGCCACGAGTGCTCTTGGTGAGTACTTGCAGCAGTCCCAGCAGCGTCCGGATCTCAAGGCCAGCGCTCAAGCGATTCAGCTCACCGAGAAAGAAATCAGCATTGCGAAGTCCGGCCACCATCCCAATGTCGATTTCAACGCCAACTACTACTTCGAACGAACAGGTATCTTGCAGGATTCGGAGTGGGACATCGGGGTCGTGGTCAGCCTGCCTCTCTATCAAGGCGGGACCGTGATGGCACAAACACGGGAAGCGACCGAGAGAAAGCGCGAAGATGTGCTGGCCTATGAACGTCTCAAGCGTGAGGTCGAACGTGATGTTCGGATCCTGTGGCAAAACGTTCAAACCGTCGACAAAGTGGTCAAGGATCTGAAGATTGCCCAGGCGAAAGCGGAAGCCACTTATCAAGAAAACAAAAAAGATTATCGTTACGGTCTCGTCACGAGCCTTGATGTGTTGGTGTCCTTGAATGAGTTCATCGACAACAAGAGAGGCTTTGAGCGCGCGGTGCTTGAGCGTGAGATGTTGGCCTTACAGTTACAGCTTGCCACAGGAGTGAGCCCATGAGTATTTCCGATGTTTCGATCCGTCGCCCCGTCTTTGCCTGGA